>JAQHUG010000195.1:954116-964210 GCA_028555095.1 Dicrostonyx torquatus | reverse complement strand
CGAGGTCAATTTTAAAACATGCTTGTGTCGTTTATCAATCCTCTCATGAGTTGATTTGCACAATTACTGTGAAGAAAGCCACCACAGAATCCTTATTTCTGCTTATTGGTAGTAACATGCTGGCCTCTGCACTCTTCACGCTGTTCTCTTGAAGGGCTTTCTTCTCACGCAAGCCAAACCTTGCAAGTCAGTTTTTAGGTTCGTCTTTCTTTGCGCAGTCCAAGAAGCCCAATCCTAAATAATGTCAAAGGCTAGTTATTGTCTTTATTTTACCAAAAGGAGTTCTGAATCCAAATCGAAAGATGAACTCTGGGATGGTCTTACACATTTTGGTTAATTTTCCTAAAATTACTGTCTTCAGAATCATTGCCTTCCTGTGGTCAAGGCCATCAGCAATCATTGGTTTCCTGTGAGGTAGCTGGTTGGTCATGAAACTCTGTACTCAAAATTGCTGCGTCGTTCATGATGACTGTAGATCCTCCGGCAGCTAGGGAGAAAAAGAGGTAGGCGCGGGGTGTTTCTGAAAGCACATATAGATCGACCCTGTAGTGAAGGTCTGTAACTCCAGTTACTTCATAAGCTGAGGAAAGAGGATCACAGGTTCAAGAACTGCCTGGGCTACTGAGTAAATCAAGGCCAGCCTTGGAAACTGAGTGAAACCTTGTGTCAAAGTAAAAAGAGACCTGGAGAAGGAGCTCAGTGGTAAAACCCAAGAGACTGGGTATAGTTTCTAGTACTGTCAAACAGATGCACAGACAAAATTCCAGAATAGATTTTTCCCTAGAGAGTTAAAAGTAATTATGAGTTTTATGTGCTCTCTCTCTCTCTCACTCTCTCACTCTTTCTCTCTTTGTGTGTATGTGTGTGTGTGTGTGTGTGTGTGTGTGTGTGTGTGAGTTTTTCCAAGATAATTTGCTATTACTTTTATGCTCTGGTAAAGTGAAATTAAATTACAAGAAACTACAGTCAGTCAACTCTAAACAATTGCATGTCCTTGACAGATTCTTTTGTATCAAGTTATTAATCACGTGGGTAATTCTAGTGCCCATTTCATGAAATAATTACTGATAGAAGGTCTTTTTAAGATTACTTTGAAAAAAAAAATGAACTTACTGGCTACTCTACATAGACCGAATATATGCCATTTAGGAAACAGAATAAACACAAACTGGTGTCTTAGAGTGACAAACACTTTAGTCAATATAGCTAAGACCTAGAAGACCAGTTTCTTTCCTCAAACTTATGACTTTGTATATTATCTCTCAGTATGTTATGAAGAAACACACCAATGTTTTCATGCCTTGATAGTTCTTCATCAAATATGTAAAGTGACCCCTAGAGACTCTTATCTCAGAAGTAGTATGACCAACTACTCTGATAGCCATCATAGTGAATAGAAGAATCCTTTTCGGGCTATTACGTATGTGAAAATTTAATCCTTCCTGACTCAAGAATAGCAGTTTGTTTTTCTTGGCACTATGCTATACAGTATGCTGCTATCAAAATGATACCTCACCTTAGGGGCTTCATTTATTTTTTTTCAATATCCCTTCTTGTACAAGAAACAAACAGGTATGAATGTCCATGTCCCACCAATAAACCCTTAAAGGGCAAATCACAGCAAGTACATACATGTACATGTAATTACAGCTGTAAATATTGATGCAATTTCTATTATAAACCTTAGATCTATAAAGATATTTTTCTGTTTTCTCTGCTCAGTGAGACTGTTTAAAATAAGCCATCTGCACATCTAAAATAAGAAGCCATGAGAATTAAAGTCTGACTTCTTATTAGAAAACTCAGGATGAAAAGAAGCCTGCTAGGAAGCGTTACAGACTAAAATGTCACTGGGTAAAGATAGCTCCTCCAGGTCTCTTGAGTTGTCTGCAGACGGGCTGCTTTTACATATGAATTCTTCTTCTGAAGCAACCCTCACTTTGAGGTAACCACAGTTTTCTATTGTTAGGCACCTAATATATGCAAAGCTTGCAGGTCATAAAGAGATTAAATGCTTTCTATTCAAATATTAAATCTTATAGCTTTGTCTGAGACTGGAAATGGGTATAATGAGTATTGACTTTTAGGTCTGGTGGTTGTTAGGGTAATAAGAAGAATGGATGGGATAATCGAACGAATATGTTTCTATCCTGTTTTCCATGATGGTACACCAAGAAACATAGCTGGAATACATCTTTCAAGTTCCAGGGAATAAAGGACAAGATTCTGAAAGGAGTAAGATAGGGTGGAGGGGGACCTAATCCTAGGGTACATGGCTGAATTGGCTATCCAATGAATGATAGGAACCTGTTCCTGGTGGGGAGTCATGTAGAATATTCTTGAGGATTATTGATTAGAGACACAGACATGGGGCAGCCTGATTCCCCCACTTGTCTAACACTAGCAGCAGAGAATATCAATGATTATCTTTTTCAAGAGTCATACTAGAAGTAAGGAGTGTATGGGACAACAAGCAGGACAGTCCCATTTTACAGCTGAGATAAGATACCAAGAATTCGTGAGGAGATAGTTGACTCAAAAATGTGCAGAGCGAACACTTGGATTGAGGGGACGTGACAGGGACATAAAGGTATCTAACAGAACTCCCAATACTAACAGTTGTTCTTTATAAATACCATGCCCACCCAGTCTTATTTCTTCACCCTAAAGGAGACAGGAGGATCCCCTTCCCTGCCTGTTCACCATAATGATCCCAAAAGAGCATTGTGAAACTCTTTGGCAGAAAACCCACTAGAAACTTAACAGTTTCTGAGGATTGTACTACTTAGGCATAGCCATAAAACAGGGAGGACATCAGAGGAAGCTTGGAGAAGGTCACAGGAATCTCTGACTTCATGTGACAGTTCTAAAACAGCATTGGAACCAGAGCAGAGGGCACACATAAGTGATAACAGCATTGCATTTAGCATTTTGGGGAAAACTGTGTAACTCCAACATATAAGATTTCAATTCATTGAATGTTAGAGGAATGTTTCTTGCTAGAATTAATATCAATTGATATACACTCTTTAAGTGACTAATATACAAAGAGTTTCTACTCTTCCTGGTCTACTTCAAACCAACTGAAGATCTACATTTGAGTCATGCCTCCTCTTGACAGCTTTAAACTTCAAGTTCACTTTCTTTTGCAGTGCCATGCTAATGGAAAGACTCCAGTTACACTATTAATTTCAGCCTTTTTTGATCTCTATGATATCAACAAGTGGCTCTCTTTCCTTCCTTAAGTTGTAAGACTTAAGTTTTAATTCCTTCACATTTTGCATATTTAATGAAGGTTAAACACCAATGTTACTATAAAATTTCCTCAGGAGTACAGAAATGGGGAGTATGCATTATAGATATAATCACAGTTAACCATATTCCATACAGCACTTCTTGAAGGAATTAAGAAACCACTTTTCAGAAAATAACTCAAACTGGTGTTTGAAATGATTACATACTTTGAGTGAGGAACAACTGAACTTGTGCAAGCTGTGGCCCTATAGACTTCCCTTAGGAGCTTCCTAATGGTCCTTCCTACTTCCTTTTAGATATGTATTCCTGGGATGGTTGAGGCAAACATTTCACAAGGGACAAGTGCAAACTCTGAAGCTGCTAACCTACCTAGTCTTCAAAATTGACATGGATGTGTGGTACCAGTGACATCCCTCTTGACTTATCTTTCAGTCATTGGTAGTGTTTAAAACCTTAGCTCTGTAGTTACCCTCAGTGTGAAGAGTCTCTGCACACCAAATATCTCTGGATGAATGCACAATTTCATTCTAAAACTTCAAAGTATGTCTAGGCTTTCTATTTTGAGATTCTATGAAAGTCTATGTCCTCCGAGCCTACACTTTAATACTTTAGGTTCTTAGTTATTTCCCTAAACTAACACGAGAGTTGTCGTGATGTGTCGGGAGCTCTGTGGCTCTCAGGGATTCAGAATTGGAAGCTAGGATTATCTGCATCCTTCAAGGACGTCTCAGTTTGATCTTGTGTCATAACAAATCTTACTAAAGAGTGATAAAAGTTGCAGTGGGTAACAATGGGGATTCAGTGTTTCTCAGTCAGTTTTCAGTTGGCAGTGGAAGTCTTAGGACAGGTGACTCCAGGATAGAGTTATAAAAGGGGAGCTGGGAAAGAGGAGGGGACAAGTTCCCAAATGCACCTGTCTTCTCCCAGGTGCATAAAGAGTGTAGTGAGTGATGCACAAAGACAAAGTCCCATGAGAAAGAGAAACACACGCCTATCTAAGGCCTGGTGCAGATAGAAGACTCCTGGCGCCTGTCCTCATACTTTTTCTGCTCACTTTGTAGCTTTTGCGACTTCACCCCTGTGTATTCAACAAGCAAATGTTGACCATCCTCTACATGCGAGTACCTGGTAAGAGCCACAACACGGTGCTAGCTGCTGAGGAAACAGGTGTGACTGATGATTGTGGATAACCATATCTACTGTGGAGATGCATACATGTGACATTAGAGAGAGACTAAGAGAGAAGGGAAGGGAATTATAACCATCACTGATGCTATGGCCTAGATCAATGGTTCTCAACGTGTAAGGGTTGTGATCCCTTTGGTGGTAGCATATCAGATTACGATTCATAACAATAGCAAACTTGCAATGACGAAGTAGCAATGAAATAAGTTTATGGTTGGGGGTCGCCACAACATGAGGAACTGTATTAAAGGTTTGCAGCATTAAGAAGCTTGAGAAACATTGGCATAAAGGAAACAGTGCTAAATCCTCCACATAGCTGGAGAGAATTTTGTTGTTGTTGTTGTAGATAAGGCTTTGCTTTGATTCTGTTTGTTAAGCTTATGTATTCTAGCAAGCAGGACAGCCATAAAGATGATAGGTGTGAATGATTTGTGGTGGACTGTGGTTCCTTTACATAGAACTGTCAAGTGGCAAGCAGCTTCTTTACTGCTCTGCAGCAAGCTAGTCAATTTTGCAGTGGGCATGAAGATGACAAGCAGCCTACCTCAGGAAGTTTGGTCATTCTGATGCTGTCATTCTGCTATCTTGCTGGCCCGCACAGCAGAGTGAAATTTTCTGGTTGTTAACTTAGCTATGCCCTTTACTCCCTGCAAAGTCACCATGCATGTATGAACTTTGGAGTCAAAGTGACTCAGAGTTAGGGAGGGGTTCCAAGAAGGGAACTCTTGGGTTTCTACTTTGCTCAGAGTAACCCGTTCCATTCCTCACTTGCCAGTTCTGTCTTCAGTGTTTACCCCATGGATTGCCTAGTGTTTCGCTAGATGGTATGGAGTTCTAATGAAGGTAAGGTTTTCTTTCTTTACTGTTTATATCTAGATCTTAGAGTTGGACATGATTGAATCAAATGTGTATTGTTTTAACTTGACACATGACTTTTATGTTAGGGAAAAATGTGATTGATCTTTTAAATAAATTGAGTATAAATATGTATAAATACATATGTACATATACATACATATATAGTATACATGCACAAAAAATAATAAAAAGTTGGCTTGGTGGATGCTGCTGATGTATTTTAAATAGAAGAAATTAAGAAAAACAAGAAGTCTTAATGTTCTGATAAGATACAGAAGGTGGGGCTGGATAATGCTTGTTTAAAAGTGTTTGAGGTACAATCTGTACTTACCTAGTTACAATACTGGGCTTGTTAGTTACCCTAAAGTGACAAACTTCACCCCTGTGATGTCTGGAGGAGATAGGGAAGAATCTGGCAATGATATTTTAGTAGAATCATTGAGTGATTTTTTTACAAAATCCTTTTTTTGTACATTTTTGCTCCCTCAAGGAAAAGTCATTAAACTGATTTTGTTTTTAATGTGTAGAAAAATGATTTTAAAATTAGGATTTAATACTTTTTATCACTTTATTATTTGGGACCTAGGATAATAGAAAAAATAGCAGTGGCTAATCTTGATGTATGTTGCTGTAATCTGGTAAAGTGAAACCGAATCTCTTCATTTCCTAGAAACTGTCTCTGCTCAGAGCACTGAACAGGTCCTGGGTGTTACACTTCTGCTTTAGTGCCAAGACTAAGCATCAAACCTCAAACAAAAGTCTTTGGCATGGAAACTTACTTCTAGTTCTTATTCGCCTACTCTGTAAAATGAAATAAGACACCTAACTGCCTGAGCTTTGGTTTTTGCCTGGTTGCTTATTATTGTCTCATACAAGATTATACACTTACTGAGTTTAGCTGATTTTTCTAGTTAGGAAATGAATATTGATGGTCTAGTAATTTAACCCTATCTGGTAACTTGAGATTGAAGGAGGAAGTTTTCTCAACTCACTTGGCTTCCCTGTTTGAATCTGGTTAATTATTTATCTGACAGCAGATCTGCAGATGTCACCTTAGGGTAACTAGAAACCTGTAACTATTCCCCTGTTTTGAATTGAGCCTCCCTCCTGCTGTTTTACTGATAGAAGGCTGGCAGAGGCAGACACTTCATTAACTATCTGACATATCTCCCTACTTCTTCCCTTGCCAGTTTTACTTTGATTTGTTCAGGTTACTGGTGAGGAGTCCTGGGTTCTGACAACCCAAACACCATTCGCTGTTTTTGAGGAAAGTGAGTAGCTCTTCTCTGCTGTCCGTTTGTCTTGCCTTTGAATTCCAATCCTTTTCAAAGTTCTGTTCTGTGTTCTCAGTTTAAAGTCACAGTAAAGTCCTCTGCATTTTCTTGTCACACAGAATTTTCAAAGGCGGCAACTGATTTCCTTTCTTCCTTCCTTCCTTCCTTCCTTCCTTCCTTCCTTCCTTCCTTCCTTCCTTCCTTCCTTCCTTCCTTCCTTCCTTCTTCTTTCCTTCCTTCCCTTTTTTCTTCCTTTCATTCTTCCTCCCTCCCTCCTTCCTTCCTTCCTTCCTTTTATTTCCTTCTTTTTCTTTTATCTTTCCTTTTCTTTTTCTTTCTTTTAGACCTCATTAAAGATATTGTCCACCTGGGTCAATAAAGGCAAAGGATGTAATGAACTTACTTCGCAAACACTTCCTGCGTTTTCTAACTGGTGCTTGCTCCCTCCATGAAAACAGCCTGGGATACTAGTCAAAGAATCAGCAAATGCCACTATCTTCTGTGTAGAAACCAAAGGTTATTCCCCTTCTTTCTCCCTTCATGTTTTATTTGATGTTTAAATGCCTCATTACTGTATGTCCTAGCCATGAGTATGCTAGATTGACTTTCATCTGAAGGTGGACTTCCTGTAAAATTATTTTGGGCAAAAGGATTCCATTTTGTTCTCACTTTAAGGACTATTTCTATTTTATTCTTGTATCATCTGCTCCATTTGGGGACTTTTTAACTTCATGCTGCACCATTTGTGTCCTCAGGAGTAACCTCATGGATGCCATTTGAATTCTGCATGCTACCTCAACACTTCCTCTATTTCAAGAATGATTTACAAAGGGTTGTCTTCTGTGCTTTACTGTAACAATGAGGGGCCTGCTCGTTGGGGTTTCTGTCCCGCCCAGTACCCCGCAGCCGGCAAGCCCCAAAGAAAATCACACATAGAGTCTACATTAGGTTATAAACTGATTGGTCCATTAGCTCAGTCTCCCTACCAGCTCCCGTAACTTATATTAACCCATTGTTCCCATCCATGTCAGCCACATGGCTGGTACCTTTTCTCAGCGAGGAAGCTTACATCTTGCTTCTTAGATGGACTGAGCAGGAATGTCAGGGAAGCTTCCTGCTTCCCAAATTTTCCTGTTCTCCCCTCTACTTCCTGTTTGGTTTTCCCGCCTATACTCCCTGCCTGGCCAATCAGCATTTATTTAAAACATGATTGACAGAATACAGAGAATTCTCCCGCACCACTTACAAGTCATATATTTTTACTGGTTGCCACTGAAATGACTATTTCCTTGGCACTTCAATCCTCTTTCATCTTACCATTTTGTTTGGCTTGTCTTTAGTCCTTGCATAGTTCTGTGTATATTCTGCCCATTACTTTCCAAGTATGCTATTCCTAATGTCTAGTCCATCTATAGACTTTCGCTATCTGTTACATATTTAATGTGATGTTTATTTTGCTCGGAATAGTCAAATTAGTTCAATATAGTATACATGTGGCTGCCTCATGCTTAATTGGTTTTGGCACTACATTTGAGACCTTATAGCTCATAATGATAGCTGTAACTGCTGTCCCCTTACATCACGGGACTCACTGAGGGCTAACTACTTCCACTTTCTTAAGCCTGTATTATTTGCTGGGATGGACATTAAATAATGTGTGGTTTTTGTTAGATAATTTGACTGAATTTTTTTGTATGGACTAAAATTCACATTCATGTGCTTAGACCATTTCACTGGTTTTTTGTGTGTCTGAGGTGATTTTTCAGGACTTTGATTTTCCACAGTTTGAGGTAATAGTAGTATACATGCTACTGCAACTGGAGAGTTGGCTCCATGGTTTATGTTCCCTCTGTGCTAGGTTATCCCAGACTTTGGAAAGAGAAGAAAAGAATAAAAAAAAAAAACCAAACATTTCTTTCTAAACTTAGTTACTGGATTAGGTTCCTAGGGGCCCCACATATATGATAGCTTAAAATGATGAAAACACTGGTTTTACAGTTCTGAAGCCCTGATATCTGAAATCTTGGGTTCAGGGGCCACACTCCAAAGGGGAATTCATGCTTGCCGCTTCCTGGTTCTGGCATGGCTTGAGCTTTCTGGGTTGTGGCAGTGTGGTTCTAGTTCCAGCCTCCGTCTTCTCGTGACCTTTCTTACTGTGCATCTGTGTGTCCTTCTCTGCCTCTCACTGGGATTTAGGGCACAGCCCAGGATGACCTTCTCTCGACCTTATCTTCTCCCCGCTCACAAAGTTCCTAATCTTCGGATATGGACTTAAATATTGCAGGATCTTAGTTGACTCACTATCCTGTACTAGGAAGGTCTTCCAAGAATAGTCAACAAATCACAAGCCTATTGAGTCTGGGCGTTGGTGAAAGCACCTAGAGCCCCGCCTGTAATCTTCCATGACTTTTGGATTTGGTAAATCACTCTTTCAGCCTAGAATGGCAGAGCTGGCTCTTCCCTGTCTCTGCCTGTGGGTGTGGAGCACCATTCATTCTGCTTTCCCTTAACTCTGCCCACAGACTTGTTGGTGATTTTTGTTTTATCTTAATTTTTAAATTTTTATTTGTGTATAGGTGTACCTGACTTTTATGTGCGCCATGGGTTACCCTGTTCCTCCAGTCCCCACCAGATTCTTGAGATAGAATTTAGGGCCTCCCTGTGCTAGACAAGTACTAAACTGCCACAGAAAGCCTTGGCCCCAGACATTTGTTCTTGATTACTCCAATGGCTTGTTGTGTTGGCTGTGCAACCAAGACTCATGTCTGATTCTATATCCTTGACCTATAGCATTTCTACCCATTCCTGATAATAGGACTTTGTTGAAATTTTTGAAGACTTAACATTTATCACATTAAAATGTGTTTTATTTATACAATGAGGTTAAGTTAATTGTTTTTGAAAATTGTTAGTTTTTCTGCACATATGCAGATGGCTCATTTTCAATTCTAAGCTAGTCAATTATAAGACTGTGTTCTCTCAAAAATGAACCCGGAGCAAGAATTAAAATATTGATCTTTCACATTGAAGGTGACAACCTGATGTAGCGAGGAGATGGAGGTGAGGTGGGTGGGTGGCTCTGTGAGAAACGGGTTTCCATATTGGCTGCTTCATGAGCAATGGAAAGGAGATTGAGAACTTTGGAGCAGACAGGTACATTGGCTCAGCATGATGGGCACTCCTACAGTCCGAATAAAGGGCTGTGTCTCGGAGTAGTCCATGAGAATGAGGGATGAAAGGCAGAGATGGCATTCATCTGCCACATCTATTGTTTCCTTCCCGTAAAGATTTAACACACACCTGGTGGGAAGATGGTTCAATGAATAAAAGTACTTGCTGTGCCAGCATGAGATGTTGTTCTTAGACCCAGAGAACTCATACCTACATTAACGGGAGTCATTCTAAGATTTGCAAGAGACTTGTCTCTAGAGGGGATCCCAGGTATTCACAGGGAAGTCCCAGCTAGGTACTTGGGCAGCAGAGGAGTGGGTGCCTGAACTGAACTTGTCCCATAGTTACTTT
>JAQHUG010000195.1:923255-953531 GCA_028555095.1 Dicrostonyx torquatus | reverse complement strand
GGGAGGGCCGGGAACAAGGGGAGTAAATGTAAATTTTTCTTTCAACAATAAAAAAAAGAAAAAAAAGCCATAAACAGTTCTAATATCGATAATTCCTGTAGTCTAATGGGAGACAAGAGAGAGAGAGGAGAATGCCCAGGAGCTGGTAGGCCAGTTAGCCTGGAATACAAAGTAGAAAAACAGCGGAGGGGCCCTACCTGAGCAGCAAAGACAGATATCCAATGTTCTCCTTTGCCTGCCACAGGCATGCCCAAAGTCACACCAACTAATGTGCGCACACACACACACCATATATACATATATACACAGATTTAGTACGCAGACTTCATCATCTAGTTCCTTTGATGACAGTTCAGGATGCCACAGCCGGCCCAGGTCCTGCAGTAAAGTGTTTCATTTTACTCCAGAAATATAAGGAAGAGCCAGGCTCTGCAGGTGTGTGGCTAGCTGGCTTAGCTCTGAAGTGATGTTCAGAGAAAATGGCCTGGCATTCAGTACAAATGACAGACAAGCATCTCACAATTTCCAGGAAGTTAATAAAACAAAGCAATCTAAAGAGGCTCGTGAGATTTGCATCCAAGGTGGCAAATCACATTTATAAATCTCTCTAATACTAACCTTTCTTTCACGTTCTTTGGAAGACACAACTTGGTTACTTTGGACATCCATAGAAAGGAGGTCCGTTGTCAGACTGTAGAATAAGTGACCGGTGAACCTTTTGTTGCCTCAGCATCTGTCACTATATGATGTTTATTTTATTTTATTTATTTTTAAATTTTTAATTCAGGGCTATTAAATAGTCTCAAATCTGATGCTAAGTGTAAGTATAAGAACACAATAAAGTTTTATTCACTTTTCCCCAGGTCCCACAATGCTTAGCATCTAATATTCATGCTGCATTCTAAAAATTTAAGAAATTGACAATGGGACAGTACTGTTACGGATGATATCAATTTTATTTGAATTTCATCAATTTTCCTCATAAGACCCAGTGAGAACACCTCAACAGACTTAGCAGATCTGTCCCTCCAGTTTTCTCTAAGCTGTACGTTCTTAGTTTTGCTTTGTTTTCCATGTTCTTGACAGAGCGAGGGTTAGGTAAATTGTAGCTCTGATTTATACTTTTCTTGTGGTTAGAATGAGGATGTGAGTTTGTTGTGTATTACCTACAGATGTGATATACTGACCATCGTGAATCATGGGTAGCATAGTGCAAGATTGCATCATGACTTTGTCATGGATAGTGTTAGTTTGTCAGGTCTTCCCACTGAAATGACTATCTCCTTCCTTGGGTACCCTGGCTATTAGGAGGCACCAAGTCCAGTCTACATTCAGGAAGATGGGCGCTAAACTTCAGTTGTCATAAGGAATTTGTGTGCAGAGGTATTCTCTGGAATTATTTAGTAAGAGAAACATATACAGTATACAGTAACTGTGTGTAAGAGAAACAACTAGTTGTACCATGTACTTGTGTCAGAAAACCCAACATTGTGACTTACATCTCCAGCCTTGGCCATTAGGGACTCTGAGGTTGAGAGCTGCACCCTTTGGTCATTGTTTCACTTCTCAAAAACTTAGCACCATCTCACTTTCCCTCTTCGCAGCTCCCCTAATGTGCCTTCTCACACTCAGAGCATGGACCTCAGCCAGAGAAAACGGATTTTCCCAGAGAAAGTCTAGCTAAGCTGGAAGGAAATACTTTATCCTGGGTTTTGATATTTATAAGAAAAATAGACCTTACACTGAGGAAAAGCAGTTACAACAGTTTATAAATTGCCTTCAGGGATAAATACCTTAAAATGCAAAATTCATCAAAAGACTCTGTTAACGGGCTTGTGTTATTTTCATCAATCATACTCTGTTGGCATTAATGATGTATTGTTCTTACTAGAAAAATCAGCTGGCTTAATTGTTGATTTTTAAAAAATTCTTGGCAAGTCAGAGTATTTCATTTGGATTTTCAAGGGAAATTTTTCCAGTATAATGATCTGGATTCTGATTCTCAAAAGTTGTTAATCACTGAAAATGAACTGCATCCTCCATGCATATTGGCAGCAAGGATGAATTTGCTTGTTTGTTATGATTGTGGATTTGATTTCTCATCTCAGCAAATATAGAACTGGATGCCCTTATGGTGCATCTCAAGATTGATTTGACAGCTTGAGAGGCCATTTAGAATGAAGGTTTAGGGAAGATGTAAGTACTTGATATTACATTTCACTCTATGTCATTTTCTCAAGTGTATAAATTCCTTGAGAACTGAAACTTTTTAAATGCGACATTTAGCAGGAGTATTCAGCCATCACTGCCAGCCCAAATAAGGTTACAGTGACTGTGTGCTAACACACCTATGGAAAAATGCTATTTACTGCATGAGCTTTTGCCTGTCACCAACATGCACTAGAGGTTTGGTAGACGGTTATAACTTACAGACTTTTTCAAGTTGTTTTAAAGCGATACCGAGTCTAGAATGCTGAAAGAATTCAATTGCTTTTCTTCGCTTTACCAAGTAGAAATGGGCTAATGTCTTTGCATGGTACTTGTAGACTTGAGAAATTATTCCACTCATAGCAAATCCATTGTTGCTTCTCCCTCGACCCCAGCTGTGTAATTCACAAGTGACAGAAAAACAACACCTGGAAGGCTTTCTCTTTTCTCTCTTTTCCAGCAAGCCTCTAATCACTTAGTTACATCCCTTGGGGTGGTCTTTGTCTCACTGTCTCTTGGGTAATCCAAATTCTGTTCTAGTGTGAAAAATAATAATTAAAGACATGTGTACATGTGTCCGCCAAACGTGAACCCATGAACAATGCTCAGTTATGCTATTCAGTGCCTGGTGAAATGTTGAAAGTGATGGTCAGGATTGTGGGAATGTCAAGTAACATCAGACATTAGGTATAACTTACTTAGATAATTGAGGGAGATGACAGGAATTGAAGTGAAGGAAGTACACTGTGAAGTCAGCTTATGACAAAAAGAGCGAGGCATCTTATGCTTGTTGCTCTTTCCTGGCCTGACCCTATAGACTGTTGGCTATGTCATCTGGCTGATGTCACCATGTCCTTCCCCTATCTCCTCCGTCTCTGGTGCCACTTTCCAAAGCTCTAACTCTTTCTAATTTCTTTGCTCGTTCTAATTTGGGGCTGGGAATGGGCATCAGCATGAGCGGAGTTTTCAAGATTGGTCTTTTGCACAGTTTGGAAGCTAGGATCTGAGCCAGAGAAACAACACATGGCACATAGAATTTGATTGCAATAAGTGGGACGTGACATAAATGTGATTACTTCTATTTTAATCTATAGAGAAATAGATGTCCCCAAACTGGTTAATTCTAGAGAACGGCAGAAAAAAAATGGTTGTCTCCCGGTTGGTGGATGAGCACACAACTGGCTTGGTGTGAGCAGAAGCACCCACATGTAACAGAGGCGTGGTATTGGTGCCACCGATTGACTCTTGTTCTTTCTGCTCTCCTTTATGCTGTTGCTGCTGTCAATCACAAAGAGCCACATTTCCCAGGCTCCCTCTCTCTACGACATCTGTAGAAATGGGAGGCATCAGGCAATGGGAGGCACAGCAAGACAATGGGCAGTTCCAAGAGGAGTGAAGAAGCCAGACCTTTCTCCCCCGTTTTGCTTGCTGAGGTGTCCCAGCAGAGGTTGCCTTTCCTCTGTCCCTCCTCCGTGCTTTCACAAAGAAGGCTCTCGCTGTTCCTACCAACTTCTTTTGTTGGCCGTCTAGGCCTGTAGCAGCTTCTCATTATGATAATGACCAGATAATTTTACTCACTCCCTTATGAAAAACATAAAAACAAAGCTCGCCCATGGTTGTGGCTGTCTCCTAGCCTGACCCTGTTACTGCTTGCCATGTCACCAGGCAGGTGTCAGCATGAGCAGCCCTGCCACGTTCTACACAAATCTGCCTGGTGGTCCCCAGCTCTGTGGGTTCTTGCTACTAATGGCTTATGATGTCCTAGCTCTGGGATGCCTGGGAAACTATGCCATGTGACCAGGGCTACCCTTAGCCAAGAACTGATATATTTAGAGGCACAAACATTCTCTTACTGCAGGACAAAGCAAGGCTATGGTGCAATTCAGCTTTCAGTGTTTCCTGGACTATTATTAGTCAAAGTCTAGATTTTAGCCAAGCCTAGCCTGCTGGGCTTCCACCATTTCTCTGCATTACTTCCTCATTTCTTCATGACCCACTCTTGAAAGTTCATTCTTCTTAGGGATCCTGCTGTGTTACCCATCTCTGCCTCTGCTACAAGGAAACCAGAGTTTACAGTGTGTTTATAGAGGTGATAGAGAAACATCTGCTAGTCCAATGAGATGCATAAATGGAATTTAGGATTATCAATTTCCAGCAGTTTGAACAATAATTCAATGGGAAAGGCAACAGCAACAGAACATCCAGAGGGATGAACACAGAGCCTTGCTATGATGTTAAACATTGATACATTGATACATAGTATAAGGAGTGCCCATGGGATTATTAGTGAAGTGTACCTCTGGAGGTTTCTGTGAGATTGACCCAGATGGTCAGTTCATGAAGATTCTGACACAGTGAATGGATTGGTCCATTGATGAATGCATCCCACAGTGACAGAATAGGAAGCTGTGAAAGGGAGGAGGCAGAGCCTACTTGGAGGAAGTAGGTCACCAGGATTCAAACCAAACCTTGCTCTGGTTTCTTTATGTCACCTCCCCTTTTCTCTGTTTATGCCTGTCATAAGAAAGCTCACCTGTCACACCTTCCTAACACCATGATGCTCTGAAACACAGAGCCGATGAGACGGAATACCTTGAAGCTATGAGACAAAGCAAACAGTGTCTCGTGTAGGTTGTTTCTATAAGCCTTGCATCCCAGGGATGAGAAAGATAATATTCTTACCAAAAGGAAGAAGGTGCAGAGAGGCTAGATTTTATGGCAGAGAGGTGGTACTGTGCCTTGGTCAGTTGGGTGCGGAGTTTTCAGTAGTGCAAATTGCCCAGGTGGCAACTATAAATGAAGTCTGATGCAAGACTAGAAATCCAAACTCTAAGATAATGATATGAAGCCAGGAATTCTCAGAGTTGAATCATACATCTCCTTTTCTGGAAAAAGGCTAGCTTGTGTAGTCTTGTGGAGATGCAAATAGGATCGTGCAATTTAGTGGGAGTAAGGCCAGGAATAGCAAAAGCAGCTAAACGAAGCGGCACCATTGGTAAAGTTGCCACCGATGACTGTGTGCAGCCCCTGGTGGGTTTGCTGAGACAGTGTATTTGAGGACCATTTGCCAGGAGGAAGGATGGGAGGCACTCATCCATTCCTTCCGAGCGTTCTCCATGATTCTGGGATATGGATAATGTCTTGGGAAAGAATTGAGAGAACTCCCTCTCCCTGGTTCTGACCACTGTAGGTCAAGGCTTGCCCTCGGGCAGAGTGCCTCAGGCTGCGGTCAGTGGGCTGGAGTCTTTCCCAGAACTGGTTGCTACAGGGTGGCCAACGGAAGAAGTAGACAGAAAGATTAAAGTCATGCACACGAGTTGGCCATCAAGTTCACATACATGTGCTCATGCCACCTGAGTGTAGTCTGCCTTCATATGTAGGGCACAGAATAAACACAGAGTGGTTAGGAAAAACAACTGACTTAGTGCAGGGTCAAACCTGACTGTACATAGAAATTAAGCTCTGAGACCTTTAACACTGTTTTTATTTATTGGTGTGGATTGAGGCTGAGTGCTTAGGGATTCCTTTCTCATCACGGCTCTTCGGGTGGGTATGATGGGCTTTCTTCAACACCCCCCTAATTTGCATTACATAACTCAATTATTTCTGAGACAGGGAGAGAAGGTGGTTGTTTAACAACACCTTCTGAGTGCCGTTGTCCCCAGCCGAAGTCTAGACACACTTTGGTGCAGGGTACACCTTGTGTCTGATGGATTTCTCTGGGTGAGCACAGGTTGGCTTTTATCTTTGTGCCCATAACACTAACAAGTTGGCAGTGTAACCAGTACTAGCAATTATGCCTTTAAAATATCCAATGCAGAGGAAAGGGTTAAAGGAGGAAAGAAGTGAAAGAGGCCAGGAGTAGCCATCAATCACCTTGAACCGAATTCTGTGTTCCCATGATTCTACTCTTCTTACCTGGACTAATGGACATCCGTGGTCCTGTGTTGTCCTCTAAGAAACAAAAGGGCCTTCAATCCCATGTCTTGAGGCTTCCCTTCTTGACATTTTACACTTACTAGAAGTTTGATCTCCCTGCCCCTCAGTGCAGGGGTCTTGAAAGGTAAAGGGACCTTCCGAGGTGATCTGCAATGGAAGGTGATTGGGTTATGTCGCTTTTATGGAGCTGGCTAAGCCTGTCATGAGTGGATACATTCCTGGTGGAGCAGTAGAGCAGGTTGTCAAAGAGCAAGGCTGGCTTCTTGTGTTTTTGATCTTGCTGTATGTTTTACTTTAGGGTGTTTTGTTTTTGTTTTTTCTGTTGCTGTGATAGAACACCATGCCCAAAAGGAACTTATAGAATGTATTTTGGTTTATAGTTCCAGAGGTTGAGTCCATAATGGTAGGGGACACATGACAGCAGGTGGACAGTGTAAGACTCATAAGACTTAAAACAGCTACTGGTAACTGTCACCCCTCTAAATATGCACATTACTGCACATGTAAGAGATCACAGATTAATGGTATTGTCAGCCTTCTAGCAAATTTTGAAGCTGAAAGTCACAGCCAGCTCCAACTCTACAACCCCTGCTCTTGACCTGGCAGCAATGTTCAGGTACCGTCACTATCTGATAAGACTGACAAGGTACCCTCGCTATTCAATAAGGCTGAGAAGGTACCCTCGCTATCCAATAAGGCTGACAAGGTACCCTCATTATTCAATAAGGCTGACAAGGTACCCTCGTTATCTAGAAAGGCTGACAAGATACCCTCGCTATCCAATAAGGCTGACAAGGTACCCTCGCTATCTAATAAGAATGATGTTCAAATTGGGATTTTTTTTTTCTCAACTCATCTGAATACAAGAGCTGTTGCGCCTACCAAACGAGATGCCAGGCTCAGTGCCAAAGCTTCTTCTTGGCTCTTCAGAAGAGCAAGTGCCTTTATTTTTCCAGATGGGTTGAAAACAGTGCTTTTGTGTTCACATTAAGCCTTTTTCTCAGAAGCTCTTGCCCTGTGGAATCAGATTAAATTCAAGGTAGCTCATCAAGTGTGTGCCAGGGGTGTGTTCCCTGCCCTCAGAAGAGCCTCCAGCTCAGCACCGAATACTGGCTGTTTCGTAAAAGCACTGTGCATACTGATTGGGTGTGCTCTGTGCCTTTGGAGACAAGGGCATTGGCAACTGGAAATACTCAAAAGATGATAACAGAGATGATCCCCTGCTACACAGAATGCTTAAACATGTGCCGAAGGACCAGCATTAATTTCTCTTGGAGCTACTAACCTCTCCTTTGCTACTGGACCCTTCAGTTGGTCCTCTCTACTGTAGGTGCAGAGGAGGGTGCCCAGCCTGGACTATGGCTCCCTTTCTGTGTGGCTCTGGGCAGGTGTCTTAGCTCCTGGTGCACTTGGTTTAACATGCATGTGAGAGGGTGGTGCTGGCTAGGATGCGGAGAGGTTTTGTATCTGCTTGTGGGATTCTGGCATGTTTGGACAGCTGAGCTATTAGACAAAATTCAGATGATTTATCGTATGGCGGGAACTTTCCCCTTTGAGCTTTTCTCTAGATAACAAAGCAATATCAGATACTACAAGCGATATGTCTTAGAGGAGGAATTAAGGCAAGTAGAGATTATCGGTCTCTGTGTGTTTTGGGTTAAGTATTCTTTGTTAGAAAATAATGTGGAATTTGAAGCTTAATTGAGATTTGGTCTAGTTTTAAGTGTTATTAGAAAGCTTGAGAGAGCCAGCCCGAAGCTTTGAGAAGGCTAGCAGCAGATCTGCACAGGTTCAGGTTGCAACAATCATGCGCTTTGCCAACATTTGTGAAAAATAACTTGGTTCGCAGCTGGATTTCTTGGTATTTTGAAAGGGCAGGTAATATGCATAAATAGATTTGGCGGCTTTCTTAAAGTTGTTTGTTTTCAAATGGGAATGCTGTACCTCTGTTTTCCTTTCTCTTGATTTCAAATATCTATGTGCTCCTCAGAGCTACCTGCTCTCAGAAGCCCGATCTGTTTGTGTGGTTTGCAAGGGGTTGATGTTTATTTGAATAATCTGAGGCAGCAGAAAAGGAATACGTTTAATCATCTAACCTTTACAACAAGGTGCATTTGAAATGTCAGCATTTTATTTCCGGAACAGGTGAGCTATTACATTATTAGGCTCGTATTTATTTATTTACGCAGCACATCTTTTTGGGGAAAGGATTTGGAGCAATTCTGAATTGCTTCTAATAAAGGATAAAAAAATAAGAAGGACAAAAGAGATGAAAGAGTAAACAAAGAAAGGAAGTCAACATAGTATCTGTGATGTACCTAAGGGTGTGGGAAGAGAACCAGGGCAGGAATAATTTGTATGATCTTTATTATTCAAAAGAAGAGAACACTTTCTTCTGCTTCGAAACCCACAGCAAACATTGTCCTGGGAATGTTGATTAACATCTACAGATACTTACATACTAAATAGCCCTGAACTGTGTCAGGTGCCCTGGAGGCAGAACGATGCGGGTAAAAATGTCCTTCTCATGAAGTTCACAGTAGCAGACATGGTAAGGGCTGTGCCTGCTGACACTTGGCCAGCTGTACTTTGTTTTCATATAATTTATGGAAATAGTAACAGTTCTGAATGCTTTCCTGACTCTAGTCAGACACCCGAGAAACGACGGACATCAGCCAGGTTAAGGAAAGCGGGAGAAGCCGCTGGGTGGACTGGAGGCGCTACACTGAGCCAGTGTACCTGTAGAGAGAGCCAGAGAGGGGCCTGCGGAGGCCAGCACTGACAGCTCAGTCAGGTCACCCATGCCCCAGGACTCCGATTCAGTTTTATCAAAGTTAGCATGTGAGTGTATACATACTTTTTACTTCCTGAAAGGAAAAACATGATTTCTTTTGGACTTTCTGTGCTTAGTAATTTATATAATTTAAATCTTATATTGTTTTTCAACTAAAATTTTAAAACCTTATGTCAATTTCCAAAGCATTTTTTTTTTGTTAAGTTCACTACGTCTAGGAAATCTAAAAGCCAGGAACCTTTGGTCTACTAAGCTTTCAGCAAATCTGACTGTAGAGACATGAAGTTAGTGCAAACTGACGGCCGAAGCACTGTCTAGTGGCAAAGTTTTCAAAACACACAAGCCACAGTTTCCATGGACAATTGCTTTGGGATGAAAACCATGCTCAGTCTTGGGAGGTGAGTAGAACTGGAATCCAGTCCTGTCTCCTGTTCCCAAACTATGTGCCTGGATCGGGGTGGGACCCTTCTTTATAGGAAGACAGTGGCTGGTTGTAGAGCATACACTTCCGGTGGTCTCATATAAGGATCAACCCCATCAATTCCACAAGAATACACATGCAGACTGCAAACAGAATGTCTGTTCATTCATTTAGTGAGATATTAGTTTAATGAATTGGCCTGTCCTTGGTTGCCTTTTAGTAGGGGTCTGCATGCCAGCTATTGCTGAATTATGCTGCATCTATACACTTTAGAAATTAAGTTGATAAGAAAAAGAGTGAATTTAGTGGGGTGGGAATATCATGACATCCCAACCATTGGATAGGCACTTCGTTATTTCATGTAAGTTAAGACGTTTACCTATACAATCCTGTAAGAGAAACACCTTAGGATGCTGGAAGATTGCTTCTAGAGGAAATCAGAAACTTTGGACTGGAGATATGGTTCAGTTAACATTGATTGCTGTTCAAGAACGATGACTTGAGTTTGATTCCCATATTTCAGGAACCCATGATAGAAGGAGAGAAAGTTCTTCTCTCCCCTCCATGAGCACGCTGCAGCATGTGTGTGGCCACTTACACGTATGTGCATGTACACACATAGTAACAATTAATAATAGTGATGACAACATTTTTCCTTCACCCTCATGATAGAGAAGAAATGATCCTGGTCAAGGGTGTTGGAGGGAGGATCTAGATGGCCTTATCATGACTGTGGAAAAGATCCTAGCTGAACCTTTTGCTTTGTCTCGCAGGAGCCTCCTAAACATGCCCACCAAGATAAATGAACCACAAACAGGTCCAAGGGTTGCAGGGTAGATTGACCCACTCCAGAAAAATTCTTTAGTAATTGGCCAATTACATTGGAAGCTGTTCTGAAAACAAACACTTTACTTAGCTGATGTTTACTCGAATTCCTGGAAACAAACAATTACCTACATCATTTCTCTTCAGCCCTACAATATCTTTTCCTTTATATTATGTCGATTTGTGCTTATAGAAGAAAATCAGAAATTGCAAACAAGAAAAAGCAAGGGGGCAAGAAAAATGAGGAAGCAGACAAAAATCACACCATAATCCTATTATACTCAGAACAATACCAACATTTTATTCACGCTGGCACTTACTGCCTGCCCACATGTACACTGCATGTGTAAATGCATACGTTTTTAAGAAGTAAGTAAACTGTGTTGATCCTTACTCTTCCAGTGGCCTCAGGTCAGCTTGAACTGCCTTGTCTCAAGGCCTCTGGAATTTAGTCTCCTTTCCATCCTTGTCAGCACTGGTCCTCTTGGCTCACCTTTTCCATCTTGTAGATATTTCCTTATCTTCTCTTGAGAAAACAGCTCTTTGTTGCAGACACAAAGTGCCATGCGTAAAGGCTTTAAAGTCGTCTGGCCACTGACTGGCTCCCTGTTGTACCATAGGTATACTGGCTAGTTTTATTTCAGCTTGATACAAGCTAGAGTCACCAGAGGGGAGGGAGCCTCAACAAAACAAAACAACAACAAAACACCTCCCTAAGATCTGGCTGTAGGGCATTTTCTTACTTAGTGATTGATGGGGGAGGACAAAGCACATTGTGGGTGGTGCCATCCCTGGGGTGGTGGTTCTGGGTTCTACAGGAGAACAGGTTGAAGCCTGGTGGTGGTGGGGGGCATGCTTTTAATCCCAGTACTTGGGAAGCAGAGGCAGGTGGTTCTCTGTGAGTTCAAGGCCAGCCTGGTCTACAAGAGCTAGTTCTAGGACTGACTGCAAAGCAACAGAGAAACCCTGTCTTGAAAAATGGGAAAAATAGAAAAAAAAAAAAAAAGAAGAAGCAGATTGAGCAAGCCATGAGGAGCAAGCCAGTAAGCAGCACCCCTCCATGACCTCTGCATCAGCTTCTGCCTCCTGGTTATTGCCCTCTTTGAGTTCCCATCCTGACTTCCTTCAATAAAGAACAGTCTTCTGGGCTTCTTAAATCCCAGATTCCTTCTTATTTCTTGCTCACTTAGGAAGCGAGCCTCAAAAAAACAATAGTGTCAGCCGGTAAAGCAGTCTTTTTTTTTTTTTTTTAATATTCACTCAACTCTAGCAACATTTGATTTTTTAAAAGTGTGTGCCATGTTATGCTTTTTGACACTGCCCTGTTCAGCTTTTACTGAGAATAGAGTCAATCAAATGTGGCCATTTTATAAAAAAGCACATTACCATAATTTTAAAATTTTTTTCCCCTTTTTTATTACTTAAAAAAAAACAATTCAAATTCCCACTCCTTCCTCTCCTCCTTCTCCCTCCACAGACCTTCGCCCCATCCCTCCAACCCTAAGGGAGTGCCATGCACCCCGCCCTGTGGAAAGTCCAAGGCCCTCCTTACTAGGTTGAGCAAGGTTTACATCCGAAGAGAATTGGATCTCATGAAGCCAGTATATGCAAGTAGAGATACATTCCAGTGTCACTATCAGTGGCCCCTCAGTCTGCCCCAGCTGTCAACCCCCTTCAGACGGGCTTGGTTGTTCCCATGCTCGTTCACTCCCAGTCCAGTTGGAGTTAGTGAGCTACCATTAGTTCAAGCAAACTGTCTCAGTGGATGACCCCCTCATGGTCTTGAATTCCTTGCTCATACTCTCACTCCCTCCACTCTTCAACTGGATCTTGGGAGTTCAATCCAGTGCTCCGATGTAGGTCACTGGCTCTGTTCCCCATCTGCTGTTGAATGAAGGTTCTATTGTGATATTTAAGATAATCATCCGTCTGACTACAGGGTAAAATAAGGTGAACCCAAAGAAAAACATATATATATATATAGACCCACCTGGAAATTGGAATCAGACAAAAAATTTGGGAGCAGGGGCAGGGAGTAGGGAGGGGAACTTGAAAGAATGGGATGGTCGAGATGGAGGAAAAACAGACATGAGAGCAAGGAAAGAGATATTTTGATTGAGGAAGCCATTATGGAGATAGCAAGAAACCTTGCTGTAGAAAAATGCCCAAGAACCCAGAAGGATGAACCCAGCTGAGATCCTAAGCAATAGAGGAGAGGTTGTCCGAACTGATTTTTAAATTTTTAATTGTATGTATATGTATGTGTCCATTGGCATGCGCGTGTGCCTGTGTGGTGGGAGCCATGTGACTTCTTCAAAGAAACAAGGCCCGAGAATAGCATGAATGTATTTCCCTGCGGCAAAACTCCTGGAGTCCCTGACCCACTTGGACGGTTCGCTGCATGATTCCGGGCATGACCCTGGGAGCGTGTGTGTTATGTGTCCTCCTTACTTTCACCATGCTAGCCTGAATGAGCCACAGTCGTGAAATTTAATATTACACATTTGCATAACTGTTCTGGGAAGAATGATTTGAACCATAAGGGCTTTAAAGAAATGCTATTTACTAGTGTATGAGTCAACAGGAAGAAGAGAATGAAGCGGACACACAGAAACCCACTGTTCTCTCATTTTTAATAGCTGTGCCAATACCCCAAGACATTAAGGGAGTTCGACACAAGGACAAGGAATAGATAGTGTTAACTATAAAGAGTAAGGTTCTAAGTTACACTGCCTATCGGATACATGGAAAACCTGGTATGCCTCCAGAGGGGAGAGAGCAGTGTAAAACATAGACTGGAATCATCCAGCTCTAGCTGGTGAGGTATTTATGAGACCCCAGACTCAACCAGAAGATATAGATAAAAATATTAACCACAAGAGACTGTTTCCCACACTGCATGATGCTGCAACCACTTGTGCTGCCCAGTGGACACATTGTTCTGCCTGTGGGTGTGCCTAGTCAGAAAATTCCCTTTGTAGCTTGCAAGACTGCTTATGCTTCTGACGTTAAAGATGTAGGTCAAAGGGGTAATGGTTATATGTGGGAAGATTGGGAGGTGGGAGGGGAAAGAGACAGGACCATTTTTTAAAAAAGAAATGTAAGAAGTAGAAATGTAGGAAGTAGAAATTGTTCTGTTCATGCAAACCATTGAAACTGTATAAAATGGTTCAAGCACTCGGGGCTACGTGCTTGGATGACAACCGGCGATCACAAACCCTTATTAGCTCGAACTCCACACATCCATCCCAGGTCCTTCAACCCATCTGTGGCAAGGCCTCCAGCACCTGTATGCACCTTCACATGCCCTGGAGCTGGACTTACAGGTGGGTACTGGGAACTGAACTCAGGTCCTCTGCAAGAGCAACAAGTACTCTTGACTACTGAGTCATCTCTTCAACTCCAGATTACATTTTATAGTTAACTAGAACTATCAAGTTCTCTTTCGTGTGTGTGTGTGTGTGTATGTGTGTGTGTGTGTGTGNTGTGTGTGTGTGTGTGTGTGTGTGTGTGTGTGTGTGTGAGAGAGAGAGAGAGAGAGAGAGAGAGAGAGAGAGAGAGAGAAAGTTAGAGAGTTGGAGCTTTAGAGATTGTAAGAAGGCTCACAATTTCTCTTCTAATGGGAGTGTCTCAGCCTACCTTATGCCACAGCTTGCCTTATGGCAGCCATGATAATACTCAGACCCTCTGCTAGGGCAGTGTCAATGCCTGGCAGGGCCAGCTTTTAAACCTCTGGATCCATGGACACATTGCACTTTCCCATGACTGCTCTGAGACAGTCGCTGAGCATGGTTTGGAGTATTAACATGTACCTTTATCTATAAAATATGACCTCTCCATAGTAACTCATTGGTGTCTACTCCCAAACAATGTTCCACTTAAAAACCTCCAATGAGTGCATTCAAGAGGGCACTGAGATACCTGTGCTGTCTAAGTAATTTATTAGAAGAGTTATTAATGCCATGGACAGGAAGATGAACAGAGAGCAGCATGACAGGGGGTCTGAGGAGAGTTTAGACTCCAGTACCAGAGCTAGACAATGGGGAGGGGCTCTGAGGAGAGGACTCAGAACCCACATGGGTCTTATATGTTTCTGAGGATGAGGGTGGTTTCATAGCATAAACCTCTAGGCAGGCTCAGAGTTTGCACAGCAGGAATGTGGCCACCCATATCCTCTTTCTTGTAAACACACTTCCCTAGGAGAGCGATCTGGCAGCTGGAGGTTCCTAAGCTAGGGACTCACAGAGGGACTCAGTAGGGTGCCTATCAGCATGGATGAGTAGAAGGCTGTTACAAATATGTTTTATAGCCTGAACTACTGCTGGCATTTGACCAGACATAAAAATGTCATAAAAATGCCTAGGAATCTGGAGTGAGACTACATCACAGGTCTCATATAAACTTCTTTGGAATTCCACTGATACGTGAGACCTGTCTTCCCTGTCTCTTGTCACAGGTTCAGCCTTCCTCCTCCAGCACCACATCCTTGCCGAGTATTTCCCTAATCTATCAGCTACACTGACCATCCTTTTATTAGAAGAAGCCAAGTAGCACACACATCCAGTAAGTCGCTACTCAAAATTACAAGATCTATTCATAGAAAGTCTGTATCTACCAGTTCACTGATCTCAAAGGTACGAGGTGTTCTTGGAGGAGAAGCTCCCTAGAGGCAAATAGTGAAATATGCTAATCTAAGCACTCCCAGAATCAGGGGCTTCTATTCTATTTCCATGCAGGAACAGATGTGTTTGTTCATTCACAGGTGAAAACATATTTTGAGCATCTCTTATGGTAGTTAGCAGGTCCTTCAACACTGATAGAATTAATCATCATTAAAGCACTTGTATTAGCAACTTCTACAGTACCGTCTTGGAAAGTGTGTTCTGAACAGTTAGTTAATCAGATATCGCTCACTCATCCTCAGGGAGCAGACCAAAAGCAATACACGCACTCGTCACATGGCCTGGGCTTAAGCATTTTTTTTTGTATAGTATATTGTGAACCTTATTTATGTCAGTGAACTTCAGATCCAATTGTAAACTGGTCAGTTACACGAGCATCACATCTGAAAGACAACATATTTTGGTTCTAATTTTCTGTCAATTTCTGATTTATCAAAGTCTTCATACTTTATACCCTTTACTTCTTACCAATCTTTTCTACAAAAAGAATTAAGTTGCTGACAAGTCATACAGGGAGTTCTGGTTTGTACAGCTGCATGAGTGGGTTTTATTCTTTCCCTCCGTATTTTCTACAGGTGAAGTTATAGGTAAAATGTAGGTATACAATCCCAAAGGCAGTAGGCAACTCTGAAAAGATTATGATTTAGAGTTTAGACTCTTCCTGAGTTTGTCCCTGTCATTATTTCTTCTTAGGCCTGTCCTTCCAACAGGCTGGTAGCCAGTCTGACAGCTGATTCTGTCTGAATCCCACCATCTCTCTGGACATTGATAGGATCCTCTCGATGCTAGTCTAGAACTTAGGATATTTCCTTGAGTTTCTTCACTGTTTCTTTGCATTTTCATAAGGAGGGTCTCTATATATAAATTCAAAAAACAATATATTTTAAAAAATGAATTTTAAAATTCAGTTCTATGAAGAGAAGGTGGTTGACACTTATAGGTGAGGAGGGATTCTAGGGCAAGATGAAGTTAGTCGTGTCTAGGGTTAAACGTCTGGGAGTTTATAAAAGCCACAGAGCATCGAGGAGAGATTCTGAGTAGAGTTCTAGAGAATTTGAGTCCAACTGTCAATGTTGAATTAGCAAAAACAAACAAATGACTACAAGCTAAGTACTAAGCACAGCGCTGTGAGACTGTCCTGCATTTCTTGTTTCTAAGCTCTCAGTGGTCCAGTGGTGTTCCCTCTCTCAGAAGCTAGAGCGGAGCCTTTTGCCCAAAGAAGATAAGTCTGTAAATCTGTACAGAGGGCTTCCTGGAGAAGAGAGCAGGATATTTTTAACCTGTTTTCACCATCACCAGCTTCTTTGTGAGCTGTCCAGAGCTTTCTCTCAGGTCTTTGAAAAACGGTCCCACTCCCGGGCAGGGCGTCTGTCTAGACTCACCCGGCTTGGTTCTGGGCTGGCTTCCAGCTCCCGCTTGAGGATGTCGGTGATCCATCCTGGAGTTCATTCAGTCCCGAACTGCAGGAACGCTCCTTCCCATGCCACGCCTCTCTTGTTTTTACATTCATTTTGGTGGAGCACTTTCCCCCACAGCTTCTTAACAAGGGGCAGATGGGTTATTTCTCCCAGGCTGTGTGAGTCTGAAAATGTCATTCTGCCCTCATAAGCTTTGAGCCTGGCGTAATTCTAGGTTAGAGGTCATCTTCCATCAGAATTCCCCACGGCAGAGAATTTTCTTTTTGCTCCAAAGTCATGCTGTTGTGAAGCTGAAAATTGTTATGATCCGTGATCTTTTTCTTCTTGGGAGTCTGTAGAGTTTTTCTTTTCTCCCCCCTTATGTTCTGAACTATCAGAACGGAGACTCTTGAGTTTTTCCATCTACTGTGTCTGTTCAGTAAGGGTTTTCTGTCTTTGTATTTCAGTAATAGTCACTTATCTCGTATGTTCTGGAAATTTTGTATAGTAATTTTTCTTGGCTTTCTGTTCTTTCTCTTCTTTCTGCCCTTTCCCCCGCTTTTATAAAGCTGGCCTCAGAGCTTTCTCTTTCTCCTGTTTTGTGCCTCTGTTGTACTCTACGGTCAAGCAGCCCTCTTCTACTTTCTCTTTTGTTTCTAGTGGCTTCACCTCTGCTTGTTTCTGATCTCAAAACATATGGTCTGTTAATTTTTATGGCATTTCACTCCTCTCCTATGGATGCAGCATTTTCTTATCTCTCTGGGAATAAGAAGACAATTTTATCGCAGGCAGTTTACTGCATTGGTTGATTTCTTACCTACATATTTATTTAATCAGGATGCCGTTTATGGAAGATGCTGTTGTGTTTTATTTTCTATCTTTTAATGACAGCTTCCCTCCTGGTACCTGGAAGTCACTGAATGTCTCCTTAATATTAAGAATGGGAATCTAAGAAGGCCATAGAAGGCTGCAAAAGCCTGTACTTAGGACCATGCTGATCATCTAGGTTTGTTCCAGGGGCTCTTCGGGCAGGGCAGTGCAAGGAGCCTCTATACAGCAGCCTCTATACATTCATTAACTATTCAATCCTCTTCACCTTCCAGCTCTAAACTGTGTCTGGCTTATCAACTCAGATATTCATGCTTTTAATTTCTGTAGGGAACAAGCCTCCAGGTATCTCTCAGAGTAGGCACAATAGCTCAGCAAAGAGGGATGGACGAAAGAGCCTGGAGAGCAATGCATAATTATTCCTCTTGTGTGGCGCAATAGAATCTGGAGGCTTTTCGACTTTTAGATAGGGCCTCACCGATCGGCCTGGAATTCTGGAGCTCCCTATGCAGACCAAGGTGTCTTTCCACTCCCAGAGAGTCACACACCTCTCCCTCCACAGACCTGGGGTTAAAGGGGTGTGTCACTGTGTCTTGGCTTGACTCCATTAAAAAAAATTCTTTGACTGCTGCAATCTGTTCATTCCACTCTCTTTCAGTCAGCCGATGAGGAAGCTTTCCCTCTTTCCCTTGGCACAGCAGAGGGGTCAGAGCACACAGATAAACTCCCCACTCTCCTGCTCTTCTTACGAAGGTCTACGATAATGATGCCTTTGTTTCTTATTTCCATCTGTAGATGATGTCACCAGGCAGGACATCACACCTACTTTTCCATTTTTTTTTCTTTTTTCTTTCGTTTTGAGTATTTTAACATTATCTTATTGTATTTTAGTATATTTCTCTAATAGCACCATTTCCCCCTTCTCTTTGCTCCCTTCAAACCCTCCTATATACTCTAATACTCTTCATTGCTTTTTTCAAATTTATGGTATCTTTTATTTAATTGTTTTTACACACACGCATGCACGCACGCACACACATAAACACTTCCAAATACATAAACACAAACTGCTCAATTTGCATAACTTTACTCTTGCATGTGTGTTTTCAGGGCTGACCTTTGGTGTTGGATAACCAGTTGGTGTGCTTTTCACCAGCATTCCTTGGTTGCCTGTGGGTCTTTGTATAGGGTTGTCGCTTCTTGGGCTTCACCTCTTCCACTTTTCCATTGCTGTCATCCTTGTTCAGCTCATGTGTAGGCAGTCATGTTGGTGAGACTTTATGGGCATGGCTTCTGACATTACTAGGAGGTACAATCTCATATTGCCTATTAACTGAGATGGACCCCAATTCCCTATATTGAATGACTACAAGAAACTGTTTTCAGAGAGGGCGATTTTGTCTTAATTTTCTTCTCATACCCCTTCCCCCTAACCAGTTGCAAAAGCAGTTTCTAAGTCTTCTGGACGCCCTCATACAAACTGGTTGATTCTCACAGTTTTCTAGTACTGTATAAATATTTATTTTCTTAGGCCTACTAAGTCAGTTCTTACCTATTGTTATGAACTCCCAAATTTCGGGCGCTATTTTTCTTCTTTGCCTCTTTTGTTTAACTGCTTTGTGTCTTTTAAATAAATGTCTTTGCCAAGTGTTTATCGAATTAAGGAGATGAGGAAACAATTAAAGGCAAGTGTCTAATCTGTGCTGCTTTACCAGAAACCTTCCATGAGCTCCTTCTTCCCACCTTGTGGATGCTATCGTCCGGGGACTGCTGAATTCCTGAAGAGCCCACAGGCTTTGCTCTTGTTGTTCTCAGAGTGCAGTTCAACTATATTATTGGATTCTGATGCAATCTACTAAGAGCCTAATGCTTAGTTTCCCTATCTACAGTTGACTCTTGATTTCAGCCATTTGGTTCACCTAAATCTGCTTCCTGTTAGTAATAGCCCTCCACTGTAATAGAGAAGCAAACCCTTCAGCTGACAGTCTAGAAAGAAGCTACAATGAAAGGGAATTAACTTTGCTTATCTGACTAAAAAATCTTGTTAAAAAAATGCTAAAAATAGAAATTGAAATGAGGTTGTTTGTTTGAAAACAATGATTTCATCTATTGGTAACACTATTTTGCTTTCATAGTTAATTTATAAATGAGTAAAAGTTGTTTGTATTGTTAAAATACAATTTCAAACTAATCTTCACAATAAAAGCATAAAGATGCAAATTAATGTTTTTAGCCATATATACCACAGTTCTAGTCTCTGCTGCAAGTCAGTGAGTCAGATTAAATGTATTATGTATCCTTAAAAAAATGACTCTATGATATAATCATGATAGGAGTACGTGAGCTTTAAAAACACAAAGAATAGCATATTTTGCCTGCTATTTTGTGCTACATCATATTTAACTATGTTTCTGAAGATTATTCTATAGTCAGACAATTACATCTGCCTTATTCATTTACTGGTTTTTGTGGAATAGAATAAAATAAACACATATATGAAATGGGACATAGCTAAACAAATCAGCACAAAATAAAAGCTTCTCAGGTTAGCCAAGCAGTAGAATACTCTCAAGATTGTGCCAAGCTCCTTCAGGTCCCTTCCAAATCAGTAGTGTCTCTGCCTCCCTCACACGATGCCTCTCCCTACTGCCTGTGGGCATTCCTTCTTTGTTTGTCTTTAATGTTGCTACCTAACTATTAAGTATTATGCATATGGTTAAGACACACCTGCTTTAATTATTTCAGGTAATTAGAATTGTACAACAGGAATTACTCTGTGTCTAACTTGGGGTTCTCATTTGTCCTTCCTGCTCTGTGTGTCCCTTGCCTGCCCTACCCAATCTTCCTTCTGTTGGAACCTTACCAATAACTCATTATTCCATTTTTCTTTGCTCACTGCATTGGTTACTTTTCTTTTGGCTGTGACAAAATAACTTAAAATAGATAAATAAAAAGAAAGAGTTTATTTTGTCTCACAGTTCAGGGAAGTCATAGCAACCAGAGCTTGGGACAGCTGGTCATGTTGTGTTCCTAGCTGCGGAGTAGAGAGAGTTGAAAGCTTGTACCTAGCCTTGTTTTCTCCATTTTGTTCAGTGCATGCCATGGAATGGCACTGCCCTGCTTTAGTGGGTTTGCCTAGATCTACATAATCTCCTACAGAAGTGCCCAGAGATTTGTTTCCATGGTGATTACAGATCCCATCAGTGGACAGTCAACTTTAACTACCAACTCCTTTATGTTCTTCTGCAGGATTATGTCCTTGGTTCTTTGGACCATAAGTCAGTTGGTATTTTACTGTCTGCATAAGAAATGGAAAGCAACTAAGGTTTTGTTTAGCCTCTTCTAAATTTGTGAGGCTCTTGTTGTCCCTTCCTATCTTTCATTCATGTTTAAAATGTGTGTCAATTATGTACTCAACTTATATTTGAAATTTTATTTGAAATTATTTATTATTTGATTATTTATTATAAATAATTATTTGAAGTTATTTATTCTTTAAACTTCATTGGCATTATTGCCACTATGATACACGCTTATATTAGTCTCATGTTCACCAGTTTATTGAGTTGAGAGTTTTTTTCTTTTAGCACTTAAGAGATATTTATTATTTCTTATCTTTTTATTTCTGAGTGTTTAAAAGTAAGACATCCTTCTAATATTACTGTTTTGAAGGCAGTATGTCTTTTTTTTGCCTTTCTGGTTATTTAAACACTTTCTTTTTGTATTTGTGACAGTTTACCATGGTGTAACTTAATTTCTTTTTGTTTGAGGGTTCCTATGCTTTTTTGAATCTTGCTATTTTTAAGTTTTAGAGAATCTTTATCCATTATTTATTCAAATAGTTTACATATGCACTGTTTTTCCTTTCCCTGGGGTATCACTGAAGGAATATAATAACACACACATCGTTATCTATAGAATCCTTTGTTTCTCCCATCCTAATGTCTCCCGTCATTTTGTTTCTCTTTGCGTTATGCTGGAGGTTCTTTCTGATTAACCAGAATCTACCCAAGCTTCTTTTTTACTATTATTCTTTTGTACTGCTAAATTCCCTGGCCTCATTTCTTTGAATAACATGAGTATTTTAAAATTTGTATTTAAAACCCCCAGCATTTAAACTTTTCCTGACTATTTGATCATTTTCTTGTCATGGAGTACTTGTTATATTTTTTAATCATGTGTCATGATTTGTTTGCAAAATATTGAAATAATTTTCAACCTGGTATATTCTCAAAGAGGATTTATGTTCTGTTTTGCTGGGACACTCATCCTCTGGGTCAAGTTGATCTAATTTCATTAATACTTGCTCAAGGTGAGATGAAAATGGCCTCTTTCGGATTACGCCAAAGTTCACAAAGCATCCCCTGTAGTGAGTTGGGAGGAAAGCAACCAAAGTTCCGTATGATTTGTATGGACATCTATTTGATACATACATATACAGTTTAGCTGCTTTTCAAACATCGTTAAGACAACCCTTGGAGCAATGAATCTGAGGTGGTTATATAACCATCCCAGCACTTCAGATGGGAAGCTGAAGCAAAGGGGAATCATATCTTTTGGTCATGGGACAACTTGGGCTTCAAATTCATCCATCGTCTGATTTTAGTTATTATGGTAGAAGAACATCTAACATCTATGCCTATTCTTCTGAATTATGTTATATTCCTGGCTTTTCTGGATATGTGTAACTAGAAGGCAGTGCTATTAGAATTATTTGGTTTCTTTTTTCAGGAGCAAGTTTTGTGAATGGTCACCAGGCTAACTAAAGGACTGAATTTATATAGTGACTTCTAGCCACACTCATTTCCACATAAGCACATACATTGTCTATCCAAATGACATTTTAACCTCTTTATTTGTGGATACAAACATCTAGGCTGATTCCATCCTCTTTTATGAAATACAAATACATGTATCTCTGTGCTGTGGCATATAGTCCTTTGCATATAAACCTCGGAGTGGGGTAGTTAGATCATATGACACTTTGAATCTTAGTTTCCATATTGACTCCTACTGTGGTTGTACTGGTAAACATTGCTATTAACAGATGTTCATGAGATGAAGGGTAAAGCTATTTAGAAGAGTGATATATAGGGCAACAGAACACTTGTGATGTGGAAGTGTGAGGGATAGTTCTAGAGGGTATGAGTGGGGAGAGCAAACGGGGGGGATAAAGGGGGTTGATCAACTAAAACTAACCATGTACAAAAATGTCCTGAGAAAACCTATAGTTTATATGCTAATTAGAAAATGAAAAGGAAAATTGGGTGGGTATAATACATTGCCATCACAGTCAATTTAGAATTAGGACAGCAAATTATCCTGTGGAATGCTAAAATTTAGCATTGCATTACAGGGGGGCAGTTAGGAGGGCAATTTTATTTTATTTATTTTGTCTAATGATTGTAAGCTTTTTTTAAAAAAATGTATTATCTACATGTCACCTGTGTAACTACTGGGTCACTGTGAGTAGAGTACCTGAGAGAAACAACTAAAAGAAGGAGAGGCTGCGTTGGCTCATGGTTTCAGAGGGTTGCAGTCCTTGTATCTAGTAGGGCATGGCAGAATGGCTCCGTCTCGTGATGGTGGGCGTTTACAGGTGTGCCTTATTTACATCTCAGTGGACCAAGAAGCAATGAAGAGAGGCTGAAGCAGGGGCAGTTATCACCTTTAGAGCCCTATTCCTAGTGAGCTGCTCTGACCTGCCAGGCCTTACTTACTGAAAGTGCTGCACCCATTAAAACAGCACCAGAGGGCCTGAAGAGATGGCTCATCCAGCAAAGGAGCTAGCTACCAACCTTGACAGTTTTAATCCTTGGGACCCACATGATGGTAGAAGAGAACTGACTCCTGCAAGTTGTTCTCTGACCTCCACTTATGAGCCATGGCCCACAGACATATACACACGCACATGCTCATGCACACGCGCGTGCACATACACACACACTTCAATAATAAATGTAAAAACAAAATAAGATAGAACCATAAGCTGGGTATTATGCATTCAAATTATTAGCCCATAGGAGACATTTCAGACTCAAACAACAATGGGTTCTTAAGAGAAAATGAAATAATGTCTGTTATGTGGGGAGAGGGACTCACTGGAAAAGATCCCAGTGTGTTGCAATTCCTAATTGGGAGGAGGGATTTGGGGTTAAGTGAATGCTGCCAAAGGCTCTTTTGCATGGAGAGCAACAAGTATGGAGAAATTGCCTCTTAGAACTTGAAAATGTTTGCTGGATTCATGTGTGACATTTGTTTACTGTGTTGCTTTCCACAATGACTGCTCAGGCTGCGTCAGCTTGGATGGTTGGCTCAGTACCCAGAGAGTGTTTGATTAGCTAAGTTTTGAAGCAAATACATACACTGTAGAGGAAATTTACCCAGGAACAAATGCAGATCACTTAGTCAAAAGGCTATATTTTCAGTATGATAAGTCTTCCCTGGGAGAAAATGCCACAGGAGCTCTCTTAATAGCATAGATGAACAAAACACATTTTTTTTGGTACCCAAAGAAACAGAGGTGTGGCCTAACATGCAATTCAGAATCAGTCAACTTGACCTTGGAGAGAAAGAGACCATAAAAGGAGAAAATTAAGGAGTGAGGCACAACCGATTCTGCAGAGACTATTTACTAGGCAGAAACTTCATTGAGAGTGACAGAAATCAGATTCAAACCAGCTTAATCACAGATATCAAGATGGAGAAGATGAACAAATTGCTGTCTTTAGCTTGACTATGGTGCATATCAATGTGAATTTATTCTTGCTGAGTTGGGGAGAGAGACAAAATGTTCTAGCAGGTTCAAACACACTTAGAAGACTATGAACTTAAAATGAGTGAGGCACGCCTCTTACCACAGTCCCAAAAGCAACATGGACAAGCGACCTTGATAGGAACTCATTACAATCATAAGGCAAAATAAACCTTCCCTCTTTCAAGTTGGTTTTTCTAAGGATTTAGTCATGGGTGATGGAAGTTGACTGACATGGTTATCTGCTGCTGCATGACAAATATGCCCTGAAGGGTAGAGTCTGCCAAAAGCACAGAGTCTCCTGTGGCGTTTCAGTTAAGGTGTGGCCAAGGATGTGGTAGCTAAAACTGTTGAAGAAGCTGCTTCCAAGCCATTCACATGAATTGCTCTGAAACGTTGGCTTTTGTTCCTTGTCATGTGGGTCTTCACATAGGGTTGTTCTCCAAAAGAGAGCAACTATAGAGGGAAACAAATGAAATAATTGTAGAAGTGGAACGTTACAATTTCTGTTGTGTTTTCTTTTTTATGTTTACTGTGTGTGTGTGTGTGTGCACGTGTGCACATGTGCGTGTGTGTGTGCACGTGTGCACATGTGCGTGTGTGTGTGTTTCAACTACTTCTGTTTCTATTCTGAGGCTTGGACCACAAGAATATTCTTTCTGATGAGACAAATTGCTAAAGCAGGCTTCAGAATCCTTTGAAATGCACATTACTCCACTTCCAAGGCCAGGACTACAGGTGAGTCAGCCTACAATTTAATGGATTCTAAAGTAGCATAGATCAGTGTCATGCCAAAGACAAAACACCGCAGACTCCAGATGGCTATGGCCATGCAGCCAAAGACAGTTCTGTATAGTGCTTAGGAAATAACCCAAAGAAGCAGAAATCTCTGGCTCTAACTAAATATAGGAGCTTCTGGGATTCATTAGAGCCCATCTTTAAAGATGGGCTCTAATGTTTATTTAGTGTTTATTTATCTTCACTTTGGAAAATGAAACAAAAAATTTTATTCTCCAAGTGTCATCAAAGTTCTATTATAGCCAAAACAAAAAATTAGAAAGGAAAAAGGTATAAATATCCGTATGTCCATCCTTCTATGCTTTGAAAACAGCCGAGAATGTAGCATTATTTTTACTCTACTAGCTTGAAGAGCAAACAAATTGCTGCCCCCTGGCTTCCCTAATATACTGCATTTCTATACATATAAAAAATGCAAGGTACCAATTTGGGGACTCAGAAAGTTGGCAAGAATAGACATGTAATCAGAGAAAAGCCTTAATTATAGACCCATGGGTACTAGTGAAAATGGGATGGTTGATACCCAGTGTATTCAGAAAAATATCATTCACATCAAGTATGTTTAATAGAGGGAGCTTAATGTGCTCAAAAAGCTGAAAAACCAGCAGACAATGACAAGAAACCCAGCTGTAGTGTGGCTCTTCCTGGGGATACATAAAGAAATGGCTGTTTGCTCCAGATAGGCTAATGACAGATGAAAGAAAGGTTCCATTCAAGTCCAGCTTGGTGAGCCAATGAATTTTGGGAGGTTATGTGCAGAAATACAGGGTGACTTAGAAGCAGCAGTATCACTGAAAGGTCCACCTTAGCATGGGTGATAACTCATGAAAGCTGAACCACTAGGGTCCCAGTCCCTAATTAAATGCCCATCTCCTATGTACTGTAGCACCTTCCAAGGACATGTGTAGTTGGGGACAGGCAGGTGGGGATGGTGGATGAAATCCCAAGTAAGAATTTAGTGATGCTCACCCCTGCTACTATGGAATTACCTTATTTTTAACCTTATCATAGGCTTAGACATCAATGTATTGCTTTACTTATTTTGTTTCCATGGCGTAAGCCTTGATATTCTACATACCACTCATATGAACCACACCTGAAATTACAGAGCACCACACTTAGTAAACCAATTAAGAGTTATTAAAATAAACTCTTAAGATAAGAGTTTATTTTGGGATAGTGATTCAGAAAGATTCTTGTTGGAGAAGCTCAGGGCACAACATTTTTAAAGCCAGAAGACCTCCCAGACCACATTTACATCAATCTTGAATGAGGATCAGGGTAACATTGTAACATCTGTTTTGTCAGAACATAGTTATTTCAGATACAAGATCATTAATTAAAAGATTTATACTATTATCTGTTATTTTTGTTTATTCTTAAATTGTACAAGCATTAATTTTTTTTGGTTAATGCATCCAGACCATGGTCAAGGTCGTGGAAAACCCAGAGTTGTCAAAACAGATGTGGCTGTTAATGGGGAGGTGGGTAGAGGGCTGAGAAGTGTAGCAGATGCAGAATGGAATCGGGATGACATGATGTTGCCTCAGTCTTTACCATAGTGACCCAGCCTCATTATCCAATAGTCATGCCATGGTCAGTGGAAACAGCTCCACCACACCACTTCACCCTCTTCTGGCTCATACATTAGTTCTGCTCCCTTTTCCATTATGTTTCCGTAGTTTTGGATAGTGTGTGTGTGTGTGTGTGTGTGTGTGTGTGTGTGTGTGTGTGTGTATCAAAGTGGGGAGAGAGGGTAGAAGGAGAGGGGGAGAGTATGCATATGTAACAATACTGGGTCACTATGCCACACAAGCAGTATAACTCACAGCAAGAGCATAACAAAGAGACCACAGTAAAAGACACTTGTCCTCAGCAGCTAAAGTGTCTGAAGTATCAACAACTGCCAACAAGGTTTTCTTCCATTATTATAGGCAACAGCAGTGATCTTTGGTTGTGAATACAAATGTTCAGAAGAGAATTAGGTGTTGCAATGAGCACAGGCTGGGTCCCTTGTTCTTTCCCGCCCAGCTCCCCGCTCCTGGCTCCTGGCTCCCAGCTCCCAGCTCCTGGCCGCAGGCCTGCTTTTGGTCCTGGCTAACTTACACCCAAACTAATTAATTACACACAAACTGTATTTATTTAAACTCTGCCTGGACCATTAGTTTTAGCTTCTTGCTGGCTAACTCTTACATCTTGAATCAACCCATTTCTAATTGTCTGTAAGTCACCACAAGGTAGTGGTCTTACTGGGAAAGATTCAGCATGTTTGACTCTGGCAATTTCATGGCGGCTCTCCCTGAGCCTTCCCTATCCCAGAATTCCATTCTGTCATCCCTGACTATCTAAGATTTTTGCCCTATCAAAGGCCAAGGCAGTTTCTTTATTCAACCAATGAAAGCAACAAAAATACAAAAGAACCCTCCTACACCAATTAGGCAAACACATTTATTTTTTTAAACAAAAATGGTATTAATAGGCTTCTCAAGGGGACTTACGATTTCACAATTACAGGTTTTACCCTCAAGTATATGAAACATAGGCTCCCTTCTATAAAGCAGGACTTAAATACAATCTGAAAGCAATTGGTTTTATTTATAGCCGTAATGCCACTATTACACCAGCAGGCACATATTAGCTCACACACTCACAGAGGAACATTCAGAGCTTGACTGGACCCTTGGTGATCACCCTTCCAAGCAGCCTGCAGAGTATGTTATGGCACTACAACATACAGCATACTCACTATGGGCACTACTGTAGCAAACCTCATGGGGCCTGCCTGGCCAACAGCTCAAAGGAAATTCACCCTGGACCCACCAGTCATCCTGCCTGGTCTTCACAGGTAGACACACAGACCACTTAGTTAAAGAAGAAACTGGGGTTAGCTATTACAAACCATGGAAACTCCTTCTTTTGTGATAGTTGTGGTCTGTTACCTCAGGATTTTATCCTATAGAGATAAAGGGTGATGAGAGAGAGAGAGAGAGAGAGAGAGAGAGAGAGAGAGAGAGAGAGAGAGAGAGAAAGAGAGAGGGAGGGAGAAAGAGAGAGATCCACCAACATGTTAATTGAAAAGAAAGTGAGAGAGCTTGTACCTGATTGGTAATGAACAAGAGTTCTTCCAAGACAAGATACTGTCCAAGTACACATGCCATGTGCTCTTAAATACCTCTGGAACAAAGGAAACAATGGGTAGCAAAGGCTTGCTGTCTTCTCAAACACAAGCACAGTTCTGGTTCTCTGTCATCTTTTTCTCTAGCAGCTCCTGCATGACATAAATTTTGCCAGTTCCTTCCAAGTGACCCAGACAAGCCCCTTTGTCTACTTCACCCTTTCCTCAGCCCCTCTTAAATGTTTTAGTACTTCACAAATTCAATTTAAATGATGACTTCACTCACTCAGGTCCACCAAAGCTAATCCTACCTAATGAAAAAAAAATCATGTCCTACCATGAGATTCAATAAAGCCACTAAAACCTTAAATAGTCCTGAATTTTCCACTAAATTAAAGTATGCTTTTGAGACAGAAGCCCCTCTGTAGTCCAGATTGTCCTTCACCTTAAAACAACCCTGCCTCATCATCCTGAGTACTACGACAGGCACATGGCATCATCGCTGACTTAACTTCTCTTTTTACTATCCAGTGTCTGTCCTGGTATATTGGACATGAAACATTGCCTCTCTTGGGACCGTTATGTTTATCTCATTTCCTCAGTGTTGTCCAATTTTCTGATTTTTTTCCCAGTGTGCCTAGGTGTTTGAACCTCAGGAGGGGCTTAATCGACACAGTTTTTAGTGTACCCTTATCCTGATGCCCTGCCCCCAGCTTCAAGTAACAGCAAGCCAGTACCTGCATCTCATTCTTCCTCTGACCTTATTTTTTCCTGATAAATCAGGACTAATAAGGAAGATTTTTCCACACATATCTTTCTTATTCAGGACAACTCCCCCTGGGCAGAAAGCACAGCATCATTTGTGTGTTTTATCACTCACACAAAGGCCACACAACTTTCCACAAGAACTTCCTTATAACCTTATTTTGTATGTGCTACTTTCAAGGACTGCAATGCTTACCTAGTTAATCTGGAATTTTGAGGGTATCCCCAGACTCATATGGCAGACCACATTCACCAAGGAGGTATGCTACTGGACACCACATAGAAGAAGGTTATTTTAGGATTTATCCTGTGGATACTCCACCCTCAAATGAAACAACCTCACTTTTATAGCATGAACTATAAACTGCTCCACCTAGACCTATCTTTGGTTTTGTTAGTTTTTTGTGTGTCTTCCTAAGGATACATAAAGAAATCAGTAGGGCACTGATTGCCTGTGTGTTATGTGGGAAACCAATGAATTTACTGGTTTCAATGGTCATGCCATACTCAGAAGAAATTGTTTTGCTGCAACACGAGGCATATGTGGAAATCACTTTCAAGCTAGAAATAATTTTATCAGATCTCAGAGGCCAGGTTACTTCAGGGAAGCTAGGGCCCTAATAGGACTTTAAGTCATAGAAAAAGAAAACTTTCCCAATATATAATTAATTAGTCTGGTGTTGATTCTTCTGAAATTGTTATTCCATATGTTATCTCCTTATTAGAGCAAGTTTATGCAATGACTCAGGCAGATTCAAATGCTGGAAAATGCCTCTGGCAAACACCATTAGCACAATTGAGACACACAGGCTCAGATTTTGGAGAAAGACTGCTACCTTTTGCTGGGGCTATTATTTTTAGAAACCTTGTTGATTCAGATTCTGAATCAAGAAGGTACTTGAATTTTAAGTTCCATGGTAAGGAATCCAGAACCACAGCAAAGTAAGGAAGGACAAAGATACATTTCCCTGGGAGAATTCCATCAAGCCACAAATAATAAATAAGTTTTATGAGTGCATTGATTTCATGCCCACTGAGACTACCATGCTTATGATCCTTCCTCATGTGTTGTTACGGCTCTGTGAAGAGCTGCTTTGAAAAACCGGGGTATGGGATGGACAGAATGACTCAGAGAGGAAGTATTTGCTTTACAAACTAAGTAACTTCGAGTTCAGTTCCAAGAACTCACATAGGGTAGAAGGAAAGAATTGTCCCCTGACATTGCTTGTGGTGGCTTAGATGAGAATGGCCCCCATAGGCTCATATATTTCAGTGTTTGGTTCCCTGTTAGTGGACTGCTAAGGGAGAATTATGGATAATAAGGAGGTTGTGGAATTTTTCTCAGCACATAGGGAAAGCCACCAAAGTCAGACATGTGGCAGGGGAGTCCTTGTATGAGGGCCTGGAGAACCCATTGCATGAAGCTGTGAAGGTGAAGCCTGGATTGCATTGCAGACCCCGAGATGTTGGCAATGCCAGAGCCATAGGTGCCTCGGATGGGATGTTGGGTTTTGAAACAGTGTTGAAACTAAAAGACTATGGGAACTTTTGGAGTTGGATTGAGTACATTTTGTATTATGATATGGCCACAAGCCTAAGGTGGTCAGGGAGCAGAATGTGGTGGATTGACCGAGAGTGGCTCCTATAAGCTCATATATTTGAATGTTTGATTCCCAGTTGGTAGACTATTTAGAAAGTATTAAGAAGTGTTGGTGTGGGAAGTCCTTCTGTCTGTATGTTGCTTTTATTA
>JAQHUG010000195.1:888712-913634 GCA_028555095.1 Dicrostonyx torquatus | reverse complement strand
CAGGGTATCCTGCACCATCTTAAGGAAGCAGGGGGAGGGCGGTGGGGTAGTGGGGGAGCGGGAGGGCCGGGAACAAGGGGAGTAAATGTAAATTTTGCTTTTAACAAAAATAAATAAATAAATTTTAAAAAAAAGGGTAGAGAGGTCGAGAGAATAAGGGGGGAGATGAGAGAGAGTAAAACAATCAGAATATATTCAATGAAAATTTATTTTCAATAAACAAAAACCTGGAATATTATTAAAATTCTGTTGATTTCCTTGTTCATCTTGATGTTGATGTCATGTTGGATGATTTATCCCATTCCACAATTTGTCTCAGTGTCATTGACTGTTTTCTTCATCATAAAGAAGCTTCTTATTTTGATATAATTCCAATTGTCTGGTTTGATTTTGTTTATTGTTTTAGAGTCTTATCTAGCAAGATCATTGTCTGTACCGATGCCTGGCTCTTTTAGTGCTTCCTTTGTTTTCTTTAGTAGTTTTGTAATTTTAATTCTTACATTTAGGTTTTTGATCAATTGAAAGTTTATTTAAAGTTTATGTGTATTGGTGTTCTGCCTGAATGTATGGCTATGTATACACTTGAATGTCTGGTACCCATAGAGGTCAGAAAAGAAGGCTAGAACTGATTTTATAGATTGTTATGAGTCCCCCAAATGGGTCCTGGGAATTGAACCCTGGGCCTCAGAAGAGCAGCTAAAAATCTTAAACTCCAAACTATCTCAGTAGCTCCATAAGCCTGCATTTTAAATGTTAATCTAACATTGGTGTCACTGGGAGGTGATAAATAGATAGGGCCTAATGGGATGTCTTTAGACCACTGACAATTTGTCTTCAATAGTTGAGCAACACTATCTCTTTCTCTCTCCTTTTTCCTCCCTGGCCAGGAGGTATATGATTTTGCCCCACCATGATTTGCTACTACAGGCCCAATGTGATGCAGCCAAATGAGAATGGACTGAAATTTCTAACCTGTGAGCCAAAGCAGATTTTTAATCTGTTGCCTATCTAAAGTACATGTATAGTGATAGAAAAATTATCAATGCATTTTTGTATGATGGTCTTGTGTCCTACAATTTACTAGGTTCACTTACCTGTTTTGTTAGATTTCCTTAGTGGATTTGTTAGGCTTTCCTAACTATAAAACCATGGCATCTCTAAACAGAGATAATACTTTCCTATCTGGGTGCCTTCTACTTATTCCTCTTGCCTGATTCTTGTGGCTAAGAGTTCTAGTACTACATTGATAAAATGGTGATAGTAGACATATGACTGGTTCAAGACCGAATTATATACTTTCATATTTTCCTCCCCAGCTGGCTAAGGGTTTGCCATGTAGCTTTATGTCATGATATATTGCTTCCACATTTAATTAATTGAGTGTTCTTATCAGGACAGAGTGTTAGACTTTATTGAGTACTACATACGTATATACGTATACATTGAAATGATCTTATACTTTTTGTCTTTTGCTTTTTTAAAGTCATGTATGGCATCTATTGATTTATGTACTTATATCACTATAATAAATCCTCCTTGATCCTGGTATATGTTCTTTTTTGTGCTAGTCTTTAGTTGAGAATTTTTAAATCTCTATTTCCCAGGGATTCTGGTTTTCGATAGTTCTCTATATTTGGTTATATCCTTATTCTTATCCGGTTTTGTTATCAAGGTAGTAGAGGATTCATTGCATGAGTTGGAGAAATTCCTTTCTTTATACTTTTTTTTGCTTGTTTTGTTTTTTGGTTGTTTTTAAAATAGTTTAAAACTTAGTCTTAATTCTCCTTTAATAATTTAGCAAAACTTACCAGTGAAAATATCTGGTTCCTACAGTTAGTGAGCCTGCATGGGACCAACCTAGGCCCTCTGTATGTGTGTGACAGTTACATAGCTTGGTCTGTTTGTAAGGCTTCAGCAGTAGATCAAGACCTGTCTCTGGTGCTTAGCTGGCTTTTGGGAACCTGTTCCCCATGCTGGATCACTGGTTTGGCATGGTGGAGGGGGGAGGAGCTGCCTCAGCTTGATATGGAAGGCTTTGTTCAAGCCCATGGGAGGCTCCCCTCTTTCTGAGTGAGGATGGGGAGGAGTGAATGGGGAGGAGGAGAGGAGGGAGCAGAAACTGTGATGGGTATGTAAAATAAATGAAAAATGTTAATAAAATAAATAAAATAAAATTTAGAGAAAAGAAAAGAAAGTATCTGGTCCCAGGCTTCTTTTGTGGATATATTTTATTACTTATTCAATTTTATAACTTGTTACTGGCCTGCTCGAGTTTTTAATATCTCTATAGTATAATTATGTAGATATATGTATTCAGAAGGTTATTTCATTTAAAATTTCAAATTTGTTGGTATGGAAATTGCTCAGATGGTACCTAACAATCCTATGTTTTTTAGTGCTGCCATTAATAATTTCATCTTCACAGCAGAATAATTCACACGTCCTAGGCAGGCTGAACATCACAGGACAGGGCCAAGGTGTCCAAACAGAATGACTTTCCTGATTCTTGGAGCTGTCTCTGGACACAGTTGCCAGGCTACTCTGAGGGACTATAAGAGGTCGGGCAAAGTCTCTCTTTTCTTTTTTTTTTCCTTTTTCTTTTTCTTTTTTTCTAGACAGGGTTTCTCTGTGTAACAGCCCTGGCTGTCCTGGAACTTGCTTTGTAGCAGGTTGGCCGCAAACTCACCAAGATCTACCTGCCTCTGCCTCCCACGTGTTGGGGTTAAACGTGTGGGTCACTACTGCCTGAGTCAGAATTTCTTGTTACTCTGTGGTACTTAGAGTCTCCAAAGGGTAGCATACAATAGTAACTGGTGTTGCATAAAATACATTGGCTAATCTGTTTCTTTGGATCAGTGCAATAACGTGAACTTGTTGCTATTTCTGCAAATGGGCTTATGGACTGTTAGCTTCTCCAACAACAGGATCCCAGCAAAAGCTTAGAAGGTAAAAGTGGTTGGGAATTAGGATAATACATAGAAGGAGCAATAGCGCCAACAAATGTTATGCATGTGTTTGCAGGTATACGAAAGTCTTCTAAATGAGAATTCTTGTTGAAAAACAGGAAGATTTATGGAGAGATTGGATCAGAAGCTAAGACAAAGATTCAAAGGACTTATCAAAAGTTGGGTTTGCTTAGAAAGAGATGGGGAGTTTTTATTGTTTGAAGTGGGTAACATTTGATCTCTCAACAGTAAGCCACCACAAGAGAAACAATAATCTTTTGGCAATAAATTATGCCAGGCCTAGACTTCACTGTCAACACATAGGCAGTGAAATGCCTCACTCATAGGAGCCTCTTCTCCTATCTGTTATGCACCACTGGTTGATTTCTAGTCTCTCACATCTCTTTGCATCTTCACTATGACCAGACAATTCCAGGGCATCTCTAACTTTAGAACCCAATGGATCTGGGTAGAGCTTGACCAGGTAGGTGCACTAGGAGACTCAATTTGTATGACTGAACATATCTGTATGTCAGAATGAGTGAAACTTAAATTTTTCAAAAAGTAAAAGCCTATATGCCAAATTAAAGCTTTTCTATTGCCCCTCTTAATGTCTCAGCTGACTCAGCACTAACTCTATGGTGGCCTTGAAGTATGAACAGTTAGAGTGTAAAATATCAGCTTCATTATTTCTCAGGTATTTACTTTGAAGTTTCTTTACTGTTTTATAGGCTTATTTTTATAATCCCCTTGAAAACAAAGATTTGCTCCATTCCTTTTTTGTTTGAAATAAATAAGGAAGCACAATTTCCCGGAGAGTCAAATAGGCAGACAAACTCTTTTCTGGTGGAGCAGAAATCTCTCATGTTTGTAAAACGATGCTTCATTTGAAAGTCAGTATTTTCGTTTTAATGTTGATACTTAAAGAAAAGAGAAATTTTAAGTTAAGTGTGCTTTTTCTGTTAGAAGCCTTCTATACACAACATAAGGTGCATCCAGCTAGCTATAAAATTCCAGTGGCTCATATCTAATGTTTGTAGCTTCAAATTAAATGTTACTTGTACTATTACCAAGCACATGAATGCCTCTTTACTCTGGTAAAAGATAATAGGACTCCTTGTGGCATTTTGCTGTGATAGGGCGAGAGATTGCTTTCTTCTGTACTTCATTTTTAGAAAAATAAGAAAAAGCTTCAGCTGTTTTTATTCACTGATTATTTTAATTCAGTGCCACTGGAGACATCATAGGAAAGGGTGGACACACAGGCATTGTGGTCAAGCAGGTCAGCTGGCCTCCAGTTTACAAGGAATTTGAGACTTTCTGGCTGGCTTACACCTCCCACCACTGACTCAGCTTCACTTCAGTGTGGCCACCAGCTTATAGTCACCTTTTCAAACTTTGGAGGATTCCAAATCCGGCCTTGAGCCAGTCCTGGCCATTTCAGTTACCTTTCCTGAACATCTCAGTTCTCCACTTAGCTGGAAGTGATCATATCCTGCATGGGCCTGGGCAGAGGAATTCTGCGGCCGGGGAAGGAATGGGAGTGGTGCATTTCACATCGTCCTTAGAGAGTTCACCCCTTTCACACTGGTGTGCTGCTTTGGAATGATTTCCTGCTGCCTTCTTAGCCACAGACGGGCTCCTTTTGTCAACCATTACAGTTGTACTGGTGCACCCTTTCTAAAATAAAGTCTGACTTCATGATTAGCGCAAATGTGCTTAGTATGAGTTCTAAGAATAATCCTGATACATCCGTCCCACCTCTTTTCAGCACTTTCTATTCCATGTAGTTGCTTGGTCGTAGCACTTAAGATTTATATTGTAATGTGGCTGCAGCTTAGCTCCGTTTTCTGTTAGAATATCTAACCTCCCCCTCTTTTCCCTATTCTCCTTTCTGGGCCGGTTTCTCCTCGTTCTTCAAACTGTTGCCTTGAAAGCCTTTTCTAAGTACCCTACCCCAGCAGGCCCCAGTGTTTAATAGCATCTCATGAGAGCTCTTACTACTGCTCATGTTTCTGTACTGTGATTTATTTATTTCATAATCCACCTGTCTTTTGGTACTAGACTGAACTTTCTGAGATTAAGGGCTGTCTGACTCATCCGTGTAGTTTATGGCCCCCAGGTGATGTTCAGATGTCAAATGTGCTGCGTGACAAAAACTTAGTCCTGTTTCTTAGGAGGTCAGGATAAATTCGAGGTACTTGTTCTTGTGTCTTATAATCTTAATGTTTTCTGACTCTAACTTAGGAATGGATCGTGTATACAGTTCAGGGCTTCCGACACAACGCTTTATAAACAAAAGTTACTTGGCAGAACTGACCCTGAGTGCCACAGAAGTCTCACTGGCACAAAGCAAACATGGTAACCACTGCACTTTAGAAATGATTCGCCGAGCTATGCCAGATAGTTTTTCTTTTCTTATATACCAGGCAGTCAGGTGAGCAGCAGCATTAAATCCTAAGGATAGGAAGTCACTAATCCAGGTGTACCTAGGCAGGATGCTTGCTGGAAGTCATCTATCATAGAGCATCACCAGGTAGAAGTTCAAAGTCATATACACAGCTATGAATGAGTCTTTTCAAGATTGGTTTGATGCCTGCTCTGCACCTCAAATCTTTGATTTTGATACTCAGAGTTCACCCAGCCCAGTGCCTCAATATGGAGATACAAGGAGGAGCTTCCTACTTCCTGATTTGAAGAAAGGAGACAGGGATTAGGAGACAGGGATTAGAATGGAATGATTAAACTCCCCCTGGGAAATGAGGTGCGTTGGATGGATCGCTGAGTGGCTGCCATAGCTGTATTTGTATGCAATGCTTCTGACCAGCATAGGATGAAATTCACAGAGTTGGGTGATAGATCCAAAGAATCACGTGGAGCATCGGATGTGTGGCATGCTTCCTCAGCCTCCACATGTTGATGAGCCTCTTCTGCGATACCTTATTTGTAGGATTTGGGACTGTTCATTGCTTCAGTTGAAATCCTTACATCTGCATTATAAGAAAGTAGTTGATCTTGTTTTTAAAAAAGTTACATAATCAATTAAATTCTAAACTTTGTAAACTTAGAGGAATCCACTTGTGGTCTAGGTTTTTGGGGAGGGAGAAGGGAGGCTTTGCTCTGAACATGGAAACCACTGATGTTTTGCTGAGTCTCCTTTCTTGTGCTACTCACGCCTATAATGTAATATCTCACATCATCAATGCTTTCAAGAGACTCTATTCACTTTGGGGATTCTACAGTTTGCTTTCATGCTTTTGCCATTTATCCATCCCTCTTATACTGCATCTGAGAACAGAGGTTTTAAATTCTCCTTTTCTGTAATTTTGCTTTTATTTAGCCTTTCCTAAACATGCATCTTACTCAGCTTCCCTGCTGCAGAAATCCTGTTTGTTCTCATCTTTCTGCAGAATTAACATTCTGTTACATACCTTTCTGTTAAATTATTCAAGGAGCATGTGGGAGCAGAAGTGCACGGAAATGGCTTTCCACAAACATTTAGTGTGCCATCGTCACTATTGACATGATTTAAAGAGGGAGAGGTCACTCTTTTTTTTTTTTTTTTTGGTTTTTCGAGACAGGGTTTCTCTGTGGCTTTTGGAGCCTGTCCTGGAACTAGCTCTTGTAGACCAGGCTGGCCTCGAACTCACAAAGTTCCGCCTGCCTCTGCCTCCCAAGTGCTGGGGTTAAAGGTGTGTGCCACCACCGCCTGGCTAGGTCACTTTTTTTAAGAAGTCTTAGGCTTCACATGTGCACAAGCTCTACACTCGTAATGGAGTCTTCTTCAACTGTATTCCACTGCTATGTGCTGTCTACTTTGTTACCCGTGGTGATTTCCTTTGTCTGTTTTTCTCCTATGATTTTATAGCATCCTCACTACAGGAAAACAAAAACAAACAAACAAACAAACAAAAAACAAAAGAAAGAAAAAAAGAAAAAAAAACCCAAGAGCCAACTCTTCCACTCCGACTATGTTCCTTCTTATACAGAATACTACTGTGGAGGGTTTCATAATTGTCCGCCCCCCCTACCCAAAAGCAGCATTTCATGCATGATTAGAAGCTAAACTGGAAAATGGTCCTTGAAGGCACAGAGACACATGTGGATCCTCTCAGGCGATGGCCTCCCATCCAAGTCTTAGGCTTTACTTCCAGGGATGCAAACTGAGAGGGATTGTGTGAGAAAGTGTTCAGAGTGGTCCCACATGTGCCCTGTAAGGAAGTAACAACAGTTCCATAATCGCAGCTAAGCAAGGGTGTGACCAGATAATGGCTCAGCCTTTACCCAGGGAAGCTCTGGACTGCAGAAGGTGTTTTGTATTAAACCTACTACCAGGGTAGGCAGTAGAGAAGTGATGCTGAACTTCACTGATGCTACTGCTTCTGCCACACGGTCACTGCCTTCTGAAGAACTTTCCATTTACTGAACAAGTAGTAGCAGCTGGATAACTCACATCCAAAAGCTAAATTGAGTAAAGCAATTGTGGGGGACCTGGGCAGGCCATTAATTGTCTTCTAATTAGGAAAAGATCAGAAACTAAATGAGTACCTCTCCTGGTTAGGGTTTCTATTACTGTGATAAAAAACATCATGACTGAAAGTGAGTCAGGGAGAAGAGGGTTATTTGGCTCTCACAAACTCTAGTCACAGCCCATTAACTATGACAGAAGGAAATCAAGGTGGAACCTGGAGGCAGGAATGGAGCCAGAGACCAAAGGAGATGCCCAGCTTGCTGTCTTGTACACCCCACCCAGGTAGTAGTACCACCCACAGTGAACTGGGCCCTCCTCCATCAATCATCAGTCAAAAGATGCACCACAGGCCAATCTGGGGGTGCGTATTTCCTCAGCTGAAGTTCCTCTTCCCAAATAACTCAAGTCTCAAGGCAGAACTTAAAAAATAAAATGGGTACTTTGATTGTACTCAGTTTACCAGCCACACTTGGTAAGGATCGTCTCTTCCGTCCTTACCTTGTTGAAGGGTGATTAAGGGGGAAAAAAATCCAAGACTGAGTTGAACAACCACATTTCTATGTGTCACCGTCAGGCCCTGGCTCACCAATTTCAGCAGGTCCTCCACTGGACTGTCTAAAGGGGAAGCTGCAGTCAGTACAGTCTAGACCTGCCTCAGAGAGACTCAGAGATTGCGGCTCCCCACCCTCTAGAGTAGCGCAGCGTGCCTTATAGTTCAGATTCCATACAGTAGGGCTAGAGTAATGGCTCGTGGCTTAAGAGCACATACTGCTTTTTCAGAGTTTGATTCTCAGCACACAGGTCAGGCATCTCACAACTACCTAATCCCAGCTCCAAGGGAATCCAACATCTCTGGACTCTGTGGGCCCCAGCAGCCACATGTGCATACACACACACACACACACACACACACACACACACACACACACACGTATTCCATACAGTAAACCATCTTGCTTCCTTAGTGGCTGTCCCAAGAGGTGAGGTGTACAACCAGAAAAAATTTGGAGTTTCTCTGGCCAAAGGAAAACTTTGACTAGTGTGCTCGTCCTCGGATTCTAGGTGCAGTGGTCCTTAGAGCTGTTGGCTGAGAAAGTGGCTCTTTGCTTTTCTGGTTGTCAGGAAGACAACCGTCATCGTGTACCTACTTTCCGCTCTTGTTTAATTCCCCCTTTCTTACACCCTTGTTGCTCTACAATTCTGCCTCTCTTTCTTACCCAGAATGCATCAGTGTGGACTCTTCACCTGGTCTCCAAAGCAAAACAAAACAGAAAACTCAACCAATGGATCCTAAGCAATAATGGTACCCCCTAGAGATTCAGACTTTCAGTTTAATGTATGAGTCCCCTGTGTGGTGGAGTTCTGCTGTAAAACATCAGGGGAGATATTTGCATAAAGAGGAGGCAATCCTAGTCCTATTCTCTGTTCTTATTCTGTCTAAACAAAGGCAATACTATTAAAATCTAAGCAGACGCTAAGGAGAAATCCCCAGGATGCTACAAAGAGTGTGCCCTTCTGTTTCCATTTCTTTTACAAATTGGCTCAGTGTCATGGACCCTGTGGAGAGACAGTGAAATTTTTAAAAATGCAGAGGAGGGGGAAGTATCCTGGAATCTGCCTTTTCCTCAAAGGAACTCAGAAGGCTGGCTGGCCCTGCGCTGTGTGACATAATGCACTTTTTCAGAATAGAGCTGCTGACTTGTCCAGCTGGCTGGAGACCAGTGCTGGCCTGTGCTGGCGATGTACAGGTTCAGGCCTCTGGTCTGGCCCTAAGGGATGTGTGGCATCACTGTCATCTGGTACTTTCAGTGTCTAGTGCTTTGGTCTGTAGCTGCTAAGATGAGCACAGGGCTAACTCTTCGCTCCCCCTTATGTCACAGTTGTGGAAATAGCTTCAGCTTTCTCTTCTGACTGATAGCCTTTAGCATCTGGATTCCTTTTGCTTGTGCTCTTTCCAGAGGCTGGCTTCCGCTTTTCTCCTTCACATCTGGAACCTAGTCAGAGTATACTAGAACAAACTGTTTCTAACATTTGAACTCTTTTGTAAGCCTGCTGAATGCAACTTGGGCAACCAGCTTCATCCAAGGTAGATGCATTCTGCTGCTTTGAGGGGAAAAAAATAAATGTCTAAAAATAAAACCTAGGCATAAAAATAGGGCCAAATACTCATTAACTGCCTGCCTCACTTAGCTGAATGCTGAAACTATTTCTATAGTGTTAAACCAAGCTTTTGTATACTTTATTCATGCTGCTTTATCTTAGATGATAAGTAGGTTACTATAATTATTCATTTTATTCGAAATACATGAATTAAATTGTCTCAAGACCCAATTTTCAGTCCATGCTTATGCTGACCCTTGGACTGGAGTACTTGCATTCATGAGTCTCTGAGAATATACACTATTGGATACTGTGGGGGAGGCTGAAAAAGAAGGAAGAAGGCAGAGCATGGAGAGCTTACTGTGCAGGAGGAAGAATTTAAATCTTCATCTTGGTGGTGGGAAGCCACTGTGGGATTTAATTAGGATAATGTCACAGAATGACTTATATATTTTAAAAATACGATTCTTGACTGTTGTGTTGACAGTGATCTATAAGGAGGCAAGGGCAGACAAGGATTATCATCCAGATGTCTATTTTTAGATTTCCACAGACGAGACAGTGGTGCTTTGAATCGCATGACTACAGAGGAATGGGAGAGAAGGAGACAGCAGACTGGTCAATGGACTTGATGTGGGCTTGAGGAACTGAAAGAAAGAAGCTTAGCTTTTGGCTTAAAGAATGGAAGAATTTGGTATCGGTCATCAGGATGACTGCTCTAGGGAGCACATGTTTTTGTTGAGAATGGAGCCAAATGAAAGGCAGCTAAAGCATATATGCCAGGCTCAAGCTGACATTGTGAAAAGGCTTGGCTCACAGGAGAAGTTTCAGAATCCTTGGTTCTGACAGCTTGTCATTTCCATGGAATAAAGGAACTCACTCACAGAGGGCATGGGTAGAAGAAAGCTTGGGAACACTCCATATTTCCACACAATCAGTACAAGCAGAGAAGAACCAGAAAAGGACCAACGGATCCAACAGAAGGAAAAGCAGGGAAAACAGCACCTTGAAGCAGTCTTTCAGGCATAAGTGAGGTGGTGTGTGTGGGAAGGTTGGGGGAGCTAGCAGTCAACTGTGCTATGGCACCTGGGGCTGAGTAAGAGGACATGATATCAGATGGGAGTTCTTGATGCCAGTGACGAAGGTCAATTTTGATAAAGCCTACAAAAAGAAAGACAGAGTAGATTAAGGTGAGCCTAAAAAGGGAAAAATAGAGATAGTTACCTAGTGGATTTTTTTAAAGGATTACTGAGGTGAAAAATAGGTAAGTACACACACACACACACACACACACACACACACACACACAGAGGCATCATACAGGTAAAATAAAAATGAATAAATCTTTAAAAATATGAGTTTACTAGTTACTAATATTCCCATTCATAGATTATCATTGTGATATAGTATCTATTCATACCTTGCACATATAAATAGGTTCTGTAAGAAGAAATATACCTTATTTTAATAATTAATGCTATTTTTTAGAACGTTTTCATTGTACCAAATACTTTGCTTTGAAGGGACAGAAGCTGATAGATAACACCTTCGTCCTGCTGCAAATGTTCACTCTGCTTATATTTCAGCATTTGTTTTTGTCTTTATTGCTCTTCTGATTTTTATGCAGTTATATTTTAATAAAAATGAACAAGTTTAATAGAAGATGAACACATTTTAATAGAAAGTTAGAAAATGAGTCAAGTTGAAGAAACTCTTTGCAAAGTTGCAAATTCAATTATTTCCTTCCAGCCTTTAAAATGTAAAATTGAAACTATAAATTATTATGCTCCTGGGTTTTGTTTTGATGGAGGAGTCTAATTTAAATTTTTAGAATAATTCTAATCATTCTAAAATTTTATATTTTATGGCACATTTAAAGTATTCTCATTGTAGAACTGCCAAATGATTTTTCAAAATCTTCTAGTGATTTTAAAACAAATTATAGGCTATTCTTAAAGACACTGCTTCTCAAAGAGAAAAATTAACTCTAATCCCATCATTCAAGAAAATCAGTTCTATTTTATGTGAAACTATGTTGTGTGTGGACAAGTAAGTAATCATCTGTATTAGTCACTTGTCTGTAGCTGTAATAACACACCATGACCAGAAGTGACTTATGGAAGAAACAACACATTTGGGCTTATGGTTCCAGAGGGATAAGTGTCCATCATGGTGGGGAGTCATGACAGCAAGTGACAGGCACGGCAGCAGGAACAGAAAGCGAAGAGATCATTTTTTTAAACGACAAGAATGAAGTGGGGGAGGGGGCTGGAAGTGAGGCCAGACTATAAACTCTCAAAGTCCATACCCTACCCAGTGACATATTTCCTCTTCCTCTAGCAAGTCAGCACCAACTAGGCTTCCCAAACAGGATTCCCAGTTGGGGACCAAGTGTTCAAACATCCAAGACTATGAGCAGCATCCCTCACTGAAACCACAGACACTATGTGTTGTCCCCTGGCCCCATTTTAACAGCAGCCTTGTAGTGTGCGCCAAGGTTGATGTCTTCCTTGGACTGTTTTTATGCATGATTATAAACATCACCATAGCTATCATCGGCATTTAATATAGAATTGAGTTTAGATTTAGTACATTTTACTATAAAAACCGTGTAGAAGGCTTTATAAATAACAACTATTGTCTAGAGAGCCACTGCAGGATCACTGCCAAATCCCTATTCATTCAGCAGCCATTTATCAGTGGCTAACACACCGCACACCCAGCTCTGGGTGTCAAGTCCACCCTTTAGCATTAACGTCATCATGCAGATTTGGTGATGGACCCTGCTAGTGTCTTGTAAGTAGAAAGGTGTGTTCTTCAAACAAACAAATAAAAAAACAGGAGCATAGTGTTTCAAACTGTATTATAATAGAGTTTTCTCCTATGTGACAGGAAGGAATTCAATACCACTGAACTTAATAATATTGTGTGTAATGGCTACAAGAAATTATTAGTATGATTGTATAATAACTTAATCTCCTGGAGTAGACACTGTAATTCTTTTCAATTGTGTACTATGGTTCTTCTGAAGTTACAGTTTATAATGTGAATTTTTTCTGTTTTCCAGCAGCCCAGTTTATGTGACTTCCACAAGACATGAAGGCACAGGCATTGCTGTGTATCTTCTTCGCTGTTGCACTGTACCTTTGTGGATCTTTTGGTAACTTCTTTTGTAATACGGGTGTTAGTTATTCGTATCACTTGAGATTAACAGTAAAACAAAAAAATAAATTAGATATGAAGTGTACATTCCTTATCCAAACAGCTCCAAAGTCTAAAACATTTTGATCGTTGACATGACACCACAGTTGGGATATTCCACCACTGACCTCATGTGACAGGTGACAATAAAAACACAGATAAAATTTTCCCATTAGGTTATGTGTATAATGTGTACACAGAATGTAAGTGTCAGGGACCACTTGCCAGGGAAGGGGTATGGGGATTTAGAAAAATTAGTAAATACAAAGATGCATGAAAAATAATAAATCAGAAACCATAGAATAGTGTTGGGAGGACATTCCAGCATAAACAGAAATCACCTGTGTTTAATTTTCCATATGCTTTTATACCCAAATACAAAAGGGAGAAGAAGGCAAAAAAAAAAAAAACCCAAAAAACAAAAAACAAAAAAAAAGAAAAAGAAAAAGAAAGACTTTTTTAACATGGTACAAAGGACAACTCTAACAGTTAATTGCTTAATTGTTTTAACACTTTGAGGCATCAAATCATCAACATTCCGTCGTTTAGGTAGTGAAACCACTCTAGACCAAGTATCCTGAAGGCAGCTGTTCCCCAGGTAACCTCCAATTATAAAAGAAAGAGCAAAATTATGCTTGTATAGCCTATCCTGACCATCTGTCAGGATGGAATGGACCTACTTGTATAAGCCATCTTAATGTCAAAAGAACCAAGTAACCACATCCTGAGTCAGGATGTGTAACTACACTTGTCAACCATTTTGAGCAACCTCCAAACTCTCTGACGATCAGACAAGGTGGCAGTAGGCCCACATTTTTGGGTCTCCCTATGTAAGTGAATGGAACTTAAATTGGGGTCCTTTCCCTCAGTCATCTCACTATGTTTGTTCAAATACCCTGAATCTGCAGAAGTCCGAACCAGCTCTGATTTCAGCTCTGGGACTCAAACTTTATCTCTGCAGCCCTGGAGGCTTGCTTTCCTGAGTGATTAGTTTGTGTCTTAGCAGAAACAGCAGCCCAGAAGTATACACAAATGTTAAAAGCCACATTTTCCTCTCTGTGCTCTATTTCTAGCTCTCTAATACTTTATCTGCTACTAACATCACTAGGAAGGAATGTTTGACTGATGCAGTGTCAGAGTGGAAGTTTGGTACCCAAGCTTGACAGATTTCCAAGGTTTTATCACAGACATTCCTTTTTTTTAAACCATCATTATCATTTTCCCTTTAGAGAATGCCATCTAGATAAACTGTTTTCATAAGCATCAAATCTTAGAAGGTTTATCACACACAGGAAAAAGCACTAGCAACAATTAGCATCATAGCAGAAGCTCACAAAAGTCCTTTACATACCAAATCAGCTGTATTATGCAAGTTAAATTCAGAGCTTTCAGTTGAATACAATAATGGGGCTATCACACTGGCAAAAACTAAAATTTTAGACTTCTTACAGATTTAGAGAAAGGTTTCAGTTACAAATGTTGGGTCCACAGTATGTTTAGGGGGGGCAGGGGGCTCACACAAAGATGGTAGTCAAAATCATGTACATCACATCATTTAAAAGTTAACTCTGTGTAAGTGTATAATATATAAAACATATATATATATAAATATACAAAATCAAAAAACCTTTTCTTTTTTACTGAAAATAATTTTTATACAATACATTTTGACCATGGTTCCCCCTTTCTCATCTCTTCTCAGAACCTTGTCACCTTCCCACCTATCGAACTCCACGTCTTTTTTCTTTCTCTTTATAAAAAAACAAAGCAAAACAGGAAAAACCAAACCAGAAATATTAATCACAATAATAATAATAAATGAATAAAACAATGAATAAGTATGAGAAACACACCAACACACCAACACACATACATACACAAAACCCATTGAAAACACAAAATTAAAAGCCATAATATACAAGCAAAAGACCAGCAAGGTTAAAGAAAAATGTTCAAGCAAAGCAATATAAGACAAAAACAAAATAACAACAACCAAAAACAACTATAAAAATACCATTATTGCTTGACATGGAGCCAACATTAAAATGTGGTTTATATTTCCAGTGAGATTCTATTAGAGAAAACTAATTTTTCCTTTGCCAGAATTATCAATTGAAGATAGTTTCTTGGTTTGGGATGGAGCTTGTGCTCATGTCCCCCTCTCAGCACTCCAACCGTGTCTAGCTTGGACCTAGGCAGGTCTTGCGCTATGGTCTCTGTGTGTCAGTACTGGTAAAGTTGTTATTTAGTCAGGACAAATGGATGCATAGGGCTTTTTTAAAAAGGTTATTATTTATTTTCATTTTTATGTGCATTCGTGTTTTGCATGCCCGTGTAGGGTTTTGAGTCCCCTGGAATTGTAGTCACAGACAGTTGTGAGCCACCATATGAGTGCTGAGAATTGAACCCAGGTCCTCTGGAAGAGTAGTCAGTGCTCTTAACCCATGTGCCATCTCTCCAGCCCCACAGAGGGGGTTGGTTTAAATAACAATCCAGATGCCAGGCTCTGCATCCGAATATAGTGAAAATAGCCTTTACAGGTCATTTTGCACACATGAAGCATATAAACCTCTACCATTTATAAATATATACGATGTAGATACACAATTTTACTGCTGAAAGTCTCAGGTACATAACCCATTGAATGTACAAAAACCACTTCAAAATAGCTGCTTATAAGGTAGCCATTCAACTATAACCCAAGCAGACTTTAGAGTGAAACTTTACTTTTTGGTCTTTTATTTGTTTTAAACATTTTTATTAATTCGTCAAGAATTGCACCCAACGTACTTTGATCATATTCACTTCTCTGACTCCTTCCATTTTCCACCCTCTCCATTGCTTCACCCAGCTTGGAGATAAGAGTTGAGTGATATGCTGACCTATGATTATAGCAGTATGTGATTAGGAGTTGTTCTAGGGCTGTGTTCATGCATCTGAATAACATTTGATTATATAAATATGCACTATTTTCACTCCCTATTCATCAAGCAGTGGACATCTAGGCTGTTTCCATTTCCTGGCTATTGTGAATAAAGAAGCAATGACTATTGAAGAACAAATATCTCTGTAGTAAGATGCAATGACCTCGAGCATCTGTACAAACAAGGTAGAGCTGGAACATGTGGCAAACCTATTTCTAGTTTTTTGAGGAAACTCCACACTGATTTTCATGATGGCTATACCATTTTGCACTCCTAGTAGTGGTGAATAAATGTTCTTCTTTCTCATTATCCGTGTCAGCATTTCCTGTCTTTTTTTTTTTCTTAACTCTTGGCTATTCTGATCAGAGTAAAACAAAATCTCAAAGTAGCTTTAATTTGCATTTTCTTGATGGCAAAAGATGCTGAACATTTTAGAAAAATATTTCTTATTTTAGAAGAAATTTCTATTTCATCTTTAACAAACTCTATGTTTAGTTACTTGCATGTCCCATTTTAAGATTTCAGTGTTTATTTTCTTGATGTTTCATTTCTTTGAGTTATTTGTATATTCTAGACACCAACCCTCTGTAAGATGTTTAATTGGTAAAGATTTTCTCCATTCAGTAGGCTTTCTCCTTACTCACTGATTGTGTTCTTTGCTGTATAGAAGGTTTGGGGTTTCATGTGGTCCCATTTGTAGTGGGGCAGTAGAGGGTAGGGCAGTACAGCTAGAGAATCAACAGTCACCTCTTTTCTTCCCTACTGTTCCATGTGTTTCTCTTAACATAATGCCACATCTCTTGCATTTGCTTCAGAGTCTCTATGTCTCTCTGAGAAAGAGCAATAAAGCATAGTCAGAGAGAAACATCCACAGGGGAGTGGACAAAGGACAAAGGCAAAAGAGAGTCATGATCAACTGTTCAGTCTTAGGCAGTGTTGGCAAAACTCCAAAAGGATTTATTCCATTGTCCATAATAGAAGGTTCTTTCTTATCTTAATGCCTGAGAATTCAGCAAAGAAAATAGGACCTACTTACAATTTTTATGATTAGTCAAAGAAGTAGATACAGTTTTCAATGCTATGATATGGTTAAGCATGTTTTCATTACAAAACCCTTACTTGTTTGGAGTTATTTTGATTTTTGAAATCTCACATTCACAATAAAACAATAGTCAAATCCAATAAATCAAGAATATTAGAATTATATTCTCCAAATTTCATTTGTCTGACTCAGAGTATTGTGAGTTTGGTCTTACTATGATTTGAATGTGAATTGTCTCTCACAGACTCCATGTTAAATATTTGGCTTCCAGTTACTAGTGTTATTTTGAAAAGTCCTGGAAACTCAGGAGGTGGGGACTGTAACACATATTGGAAAACTGTCACATGTGTACGTGAGGAGGTATAGAAAAGGAACCACTGAAATGGCTGCTCCATAGAATAGTTAAGGAGGTTGTTGTGAATGAAAGAGAGAATATATCCAGAAGCATATGCAAGAGTCCAGAGTGGAGCGAAAGAGGAGGAGAGTGAGTGCCCAGCACTATCTGTGAGAGATGGGAGAACATCAGGAGAGAATAGTGGAGACAGTGAGATAACACGAGACCGCATGGAAGCAAGGAGACAGCAAGAGAGAGAATAGGAGAGTGGCTGGGTCATAAGGAGAATGAGTAGCTGGGGACTTGAGGGGGAAGGAACTCCAGAAGGCTACCATGGGCTTTTAAATTTATAAGAAATAGTTGTGAGTAGAGATTGAGAGAGCCTGGAGGCCAGCATGGGTTTTGATATGCAGCCACATGTACATGTCCATAGAGAGTCATATGTTCCTTCTGCCAGAGGTAAGGGAAATGATCCCTTTTAGAAGATGGCAATTGATTTCTCAAGTTCCTGAAGAATCCTGGCTTTTATTTAACCAGCAGAAATCCTTCGGTAGTCCAGTTTGAGCTCTTTTCTAGATATAGGAATTTCCTGAGATCTAGCAATGTGCTACTTAAACTTTTTGAAGCAGGTTCTGAGACTGTGGAGCCGTGCCTCGTATAAGACTCAAGCATGCTTTTAGCATGCAACCTCTAAAATCCTGTGCTGAGTCAGGCTGGCCATTTGGCTCTCTGTAACAGGGAATACGGGTGGGGAGCAAACAGATAAACTCATTAAAAACATTGTGTTCTTGGGAACACATAGAAGCGAAACCATGCCTTACAGATAGTGCTAACGTTTATCCCAAGATAAAAAAAAATACAGGAATCTAGAAGTTTATCAATAGGGAGACTCTGAGCTGGGAACTCCGGCACTGATTTGAGGGTGTTACCTTTGTTTACTCTCTCACTCAGGCTGCTCTGGTTATTTCTACTTGATTCTATAAGCACGTGAGGGATGGTGCTTTGCTCTCTGTCTTCGGATTATATCTGCCTGCTGCTTGCTATTTGTTCTTTTACTTTTGCTTGCTACATGGTTAATAGTCACTTAATTGAAACCAAAAAGTATGGCTATTGCAGGTCATTGTCCAGAGCACACTGAGCAGGGCCTTCGCTGAAGGGTGTAGGTCACTGTGGATATCCTCGGTAGTCATATCTCGCTTTTGTCTCCTCTCCTTTTCTCTGTCTCTGCCAGATGCTTCCACCATCATGATGATCTGCTTCACCACTGCTCTGGAAACAATCAAGTCATCCAGGATGGATTGAACCTTCTGAAACAAGGAGGTCAAATGAATATTTCCTCCCTTAAGTTGCTCTTAGCAGTGTCTTCTCACAATGATGAAATATGACTTCTCACTAGTACAGTTTTAAAGCCAGAGTCAATGAAACACTTCATTTCTCTTTTTTTGGTCTCCTGTTTGTGTCTTCTTGAACTGAAACTGTCTTCCAGATTACTAACTGACTGTTGAACCCAGAATTGTCTTCTAAATTCTCCACATACTTATTGACTAAGTACAACTAATTTCTCCCCAGTTTTAGGGTCTTCTGTATCTAGTTAGCTTCAAAACCTACTAATATTGCAGTAGATATCAAAGATGAATTCTTATGAATTCACTCTTTCCAGTACCACAGCAGCGATTTGGAGAGAGACAGACTGCTGGTCAAGAAGGTCACAAACTAATGTGCTTAAGCCCTGGACATTGCCAAACTCAGTTATTTTCAACTGAAAGGGAAGCTACTCCATCACAGTGTCAGGGTTTGTTTCCAATGACTAGCAAACCGAGTTTCTTGAGATGTGGTCAGTCTGTTCTTCCAGGAGGTTCACTCAGGCAGTCCTGACATAAACCCTGACAGGCACCTGTCACTAACCTGTTCATTTTATCTCTGCTCTCTGTGTTAATTCTTCCCAGTCCTCTTCAGTCACCGTAACAGTCATAAGGAGCAACTCATTCTTGGAAGATATGGTGAAGATGTCATTCTCCCTTGCCTGTTTACGAGTGGGTCTCAAGTTGTAATTCACTGGAAAAGTCAATATAACTATGTTCACAGTTACTACAGTGACAAGGACCAATTGGAAAATCAGTATTTTAGATATGCAAACAGGACATCCCTCGTTCATAGTGAAATTAACAATGGGAATGCCTCTTTAACTGTCAGAAGATTGCGTCTTCTGGATGAAGGAATTTATATCTGCTACGTGGGAACAACAAGTACACGTATTGAAAACACAGTGGTGCTAAAAGTGGGAGGTAAGTGAGCATGTAAATTTTAATAACACAATGATATAATTTGATATAATTCTGAAACAGCTCTTTCTGGACTTAATATGATAAGATCTTTTCAAGATCTTTTCAAGTCAGTTCTTACAAATCTACCTCATTATTTCAATGCATCATAGACAGTGCCCAGTGCCCAGTGTACAATATCTCTTAGTATTGGCCTGTGATGATTGATATATCCATTCCTCCTGTTGGTGAGTGCTCAGGGCTTCCAGTGTTTTGTTTTTTTTTTAATCACAGACTCTGTTATGGTGCATGTCTTTATAGTTACATAAAATGATGACAAATTATCTGAAATAAAAGTACCAGAAGTAAGGTTTTAATATTCCAATAACATTAGCAGCCTAAGTACATTCATTTCCTTAGTAGTTCTATTAGCACTGAATATTATCAGCACTAAACATCTCTTCCAACATGGTGACAGGAAATAGTGAATTTAAGTTGCCTTTTTAATTGTTTTTATTGACCTTTACATTTTTGTCTGCTCCCGTCTTTTCCTCCCCTTCTATCCTCTGCTGTGACCTCCCCCTCCTTCCAATTTACTCAGGAGAGCTTGTCTCTTTCTCCTTCTTATGTAATCTGTGTATATCTCTCTTGGGGTTCTCTTTGTTGTCTAGGTTCTAAGTTGGCCCTTTTGAAATAAAATAGAAGTTACTGTTGGTATTGCATCACTTTATCTTCTCTGCAGTAACTATTTTGTAACTCCAACCATACTATTTGATTAATGTACTCATGGTTGCCAATGGTTAAGTTTATGTTTAATTAAACTGAAATGCAATTTAAACTTAAGAAATAATAGAAATAATATCTTAACTATTCATAATTAATCATACTACCAAGAATTCTTTTTGATATGGCATGTTAATGTTGACATGGTCTTTAGATAGTATTCTTTATTTCACAGTCAATTTTGCTGCTATTATGAATTTGTTGTCAGTTCAGTGGTATTTTGTAGTTTAAATACATATACTGTTTTCATTTATACAAATTTGCAATGTATTTTGATCATATCCAATCCCCTTCTCTGTTTCTAACTTCTCTTGGATCTATGTTCCCTTCCCAACTTCATGTTTATTTTCTCTTTTTAAATAACCCACTGTATGTAATTAGTGCTTCCTGTATATGTATGAATATGGGGCCATCTACTAGACCATGGTCAACCTACTAGGGGGTCATACTCGTAAAGAAAATGATCACTTCCCTAGCAGCATCAACAGTAGCTCCTCAGCTGGCATGGAGGTTTATGCTTTGCCTTGATTTTTTGCAGATCTTGTGCAGGCGACCATAGCTTTTGTAAGTTTATGAATGCAATTGTTCTATCATGTCCAGAGGACATTACTTTACCTCAGTCCTCCACAACCTGCAATTTTTACAGTCTTTCTTCCCTTCTTCAACTACAGCTACTGAGCCTTGAGAGGAGGGTTGTGACTTAGATGTCTCAGTTGCTGAGAATAGATCTTAAGACATAATGCTATTATTACAGAACATAAGGTGGTGACATGTACTTAAAATTCTAACACTGGGGAGGCTGAAAAGATAGGATCTATTGCTGTGTGGTGGGGGGGCACACTTTAATCCCAGCACTAGGAAGGCAGAGGCAGGTGGACTCTATGAGTTCAAGGATAGCCTGGTCTATGGAGTGAATTATAGGACAGCCAGGAATACATACAGAAACTCTTGAAAAAAAATAAAAAAGGAAAGAAAGAACTAAAAATAGAATCCATGACTTGAGGCCAGACTATTCCATTAAGAGAAGCTGTTTCAAATGAAACAAGGCAATTATAAAGCTATTGCATATGTAAGTGACTTTGTATATAATATAGAACTGCTTTCATACGCTTCAGGAAATCACAAAAATCATATGACATGTTCTATTGCAATATATGCTATACATTAGTGGACCGGAAGAAAAAAATCACATTTTTTAAGTACTCTGGCAAGTGAATATGAGTGCATGTAAGTGTGTGCACAGCTAGAGTGTTCTGTATAATAGAGTGCTGTACAGTATTGTATGCGTTAGGGGGGATATCATCTAAGATATTTTTAAATTTAATTCTTATTTTTCTTCCTTTGGCTCAGTTAACTGTTTTGTATCTTGCCTTAAAATTATGTTTTAAAAAATAAAACTTAAGTTGGCTGATTCAGTAGCTAAGAAATCCAGTAAGTGCTGCCTGAACTTTATAGATTTTGACCCCATTTCCTTGCTTAGTGAGGCCATTAAATTTGTCAGAGAAGGTTCCAGGGAATAGTGATTATTTGTTATGTATCATGCATGTACTTTCTATTCTTCCTGGGCAACAATACGTAATCATCAGGTTCTTTAGTTTTGTTTGGGTTTATTTTTCTTTAAGTAATTGAGAGATTTTGTTCATAAAATTTAGCTTTTATTACAAAGGTATTGATAAAAAACTAATGGCCCAATTCTTTATAACTCACTGTTTGTTTTGTGCAGCTTTTCACGCACCTTTAATAAAATATGAAAAGAGGGACACAGAGAGCTTTCTGGTATGCAGTATCCCAAGTGTTTACCCTCGTCCGCATATCACATGGAAAATGGACAATGCACATGTCCTAGAAAGCAGTTCACAAGTAACCGGAGCTCCGGGCCCTTTTAATATTAGTAGTACACTGAATATTACAGGATCAAATTCGTCTTTTGAGTGTACTATTGAAAATTCACTTCTCAATCAAACATGGAGAGGAGCGTGGACATTGGCAGGTAGGTTCCACTGGACTTTCTGCGTACAGTGCTATATTAGCGCCTTTAAGGTTCTTGCTATAGCTCTATAAGGAAGCAAGAAAGAAAACCCATCTGCAGAAGGGATAATTTGACCACGTTGGTTCTGAGCATCAGCTTCTATTCATAAAATAGTACCTTAGTTGGCGCTTTTACGCTGAGTGAAAACACTGGAGATCTGTCCATGAATGTTTATCCTCCTATGGTTCCTCCTCCAGGCAGGATTTCCCACCTGCACAGGAATATGTGTCTTTTAGCAGGTCACAGTCCCTGATTCTCTCCAGTTAAAAGACTTATTAAGTTTAACTATGATTACTGATGGGTTTTAAACATTGATCTCTAAAAGCATTTTTACTTTACTTATTGGGGGCAACATAATGCTACATTGAGCACGAGGAAGCCAGAGAAGAATTTGCAAGAGTTGGTTCTCTCCTCCCAACAGGTGGCTCCTGGGAATTACCTCAGGCTGCCTGCTTAGCAGCAGGTCCAATGCTCCAGAGTGCTTCTTCAGGGTAGAAGAGCTAAAATCCAGGAATTTTCCTCCTTGGAAGACCCCATTCCAGCACAACTTGAAGGTCTACTAAATAACCTTAGAGGGAAACTTTAAAATGGAACCAGGGCAGCTTCTCGTGTGTGAAACTCTACAATACAGACACCAGAATGCTTTTCCCACAGACATCAGTACTGTAGCTTGTATACTTTCCTAATCTTAAGTGAAATTTACAAAATCCACCCAACAGTTTGGTCCTTACTAGTTTCCTTTTTGTTTCTGTTGTTAGGTAGTCATTGGAGGAATGAAAGTGACTCTATTTCTCTCTGGTGTACAAACAGCCGCAAATTTTCTCTACTAAATCAAGACTTCAATGTTTCTTGGTCCAAAGTAGTAAATGGGGCATCCTCTGCATTGGATTGGCATCCGAAGTCTTCACAGGACACAACTACTAATGACCCTCAATTCTCAGGAAATAAAGAGCTGAGATATCATAGTGACTTCTCCTTAACACTGAAAGATCTTCGTGCTTCAGACAGTGGAGAATACTTGTGTAATGTTTCTTCTACTGAGTACATGTTACTCACCGTCCACAGGCTGCATGTAGGTAAGTTGCAAACAGGGCACACTAATGGTTTTTGGGTGTTGCAACAAAGGTTTGTTAAGACTTTTCATGATGTCATTGATGGAGATATCTTTGTTCATGGTGGTAGATGACATGCCATCTTTTGATCAAGTTTACTCGTAGAAGACCACCTTTCCTTCTTTCTGTGTTTTGAAAGGAAGGAAAACGTGCATTTTGGTGTCTCTAGTACCTTCAACTTCTCTTCACTGCTGTGTGTACTATATGCCTTCATGTTGAGGAGTTGAGGCTGTAGGCACAGTGGAAGTTAGAATTGGGAACTGCTGGATGCTAGGAAACATGGTAATGTCTGTTAATCTGGTGGAAACAGTCATATGGTATTTGAAGCACAAAGAATGTGTCTGGTTCTGTTCATTTTTCACTGCAGTCAGTTGCCAAAATTCTTTGTTTATAAGAACTGCTCCTAGTCCACTGACCAGACTCGGAATATGTGATGTGAAATTGGCTTTCTGGGTGAGGTGGCTGGCCTCCCTGTCATTCTTCTACCACCCTGGCATAGAGGAAACACTAACAGCTCTCTTTCATTCCTTAATAAAGATATTTGAGATTGTGAAAATTATTACATGTTTCATAAATTTTAGTTATCCGTGTGTTATGTCGCTTCCAAAGAAAGCTTCTATGCTGAATGATGAAACTCCTTTTGATGATATAGAATGAAAAACAAGGATGCATTTAAACTTCCTACTTTTCTCTCCAATAAGAGTGTTGGTTTTATGTGAAATGCAGTGAAGCCCAAATTCTATTTTAAAACTGTTGCCTCATATTGGATTCATTTTGGAGTATAGAAAAACAATCAGGAAGCAAATGTGTGAAGACTACATGTGCCCCATCTCCTTAAGCAGAGATTCTGTTTTCAGTTCAGCCAAAGTGAAGCAACAGGAAAATTCCATCTATGGAAAAGTTTTTTGTTTTTGTTTGTTTGAACCTTGCATCCTCAAATACACCCTGTCAGGTATGGCCAGGGAAAGAGTCTTCCAACACTCCCCCAAGAAGAGGCATAGCAGAAGCATTCTATCAGGGAAGAGACAGGAATGAACAGTCATGGTACTGGAAAATTTTGTCACTGAGGCTTGGTTTCTTAGTTCCTTTTCTAATGCCATGACAAAACGCTATAAACAAGAAAACTCACAAAAGGAAGCATTTAATTTGGGATCACAGTTCCAGAGGGTTAGAGCCCATGGCCATTATGCATGGTATCATAGCAATGGGTAGGCTGGCATGGTACTGGAGAAGTAGCTAAGAACTTACATCGCAAGTGACAGAGAGAGAGAGAGAGAGAGAGAGAGAGAGAGAGAGGGGGGGGGGGAAACTAAGCTAAGTGGGAAAGACATGAACTTTTGAAACTTCAAACCCTACCCACAGAGACACACCTTCTCCAACAAGCCACACCTCCTAATCCTTCTCAGATAGTTCCACCAAGGACCAAGCATTTAAATATATGAGCCTGTTGGGCCATTCCCATTCAAACCACCATATTCTACTCCCTAGCCGCATAAACTTGTGGCCATATTACAGTGCAAAGTGCATCCAGACCAACTTCAAAAATCCTTAAAGTCTTTCCGTCTTAAGACTATTTAAAAGTCCAGTCTCTTCTAAGATTAAGATGATTCCTTAACTATTACCAGCTATAAAGTCAAGACTGAAACCTAACAGATCCAACACCAAATCATTTAACTCCATGTCTGTTGTCAAAGGGCTTAAATGGCCGGGCGGTGGTGGC
>JAQHUG010000195.1:839061-864026 GCA_028555095.1 Dicrostonyx torquatus | reverse complement strand
TCAAGTCTTCTTCTGGATTCTGGTGTCTTCATGAAGCTTTTCATGCTATTGGAGGAGTTCTTGCATTGGCGTCTGCCCATCTCTTCCTTCAAATACAGCCAGGAGAGCCTTGGCTTCCTGATCCAATCTTTGCTCAATGCCACAACAGGGACTCCCCTCTGGATTCTTGTCCTCAGCATGGGAACAGGGACTCCTGTTGTTCAGCGGAGCTGATCCCTCAGAGGAAAGGCCTAGCTTGGGGGTGGGGGCAGGGATGTGTGGAATCAAGGTGTTGCCCACACTGCTCCCCTCACTCACCCCTCTGGCTCCTTGACCTCAGCACTGGAACAGCACAGCCTCATATTTATACTAATGGTTTACTTACACCATTTCTTTTAAAAGATTTTTTGAGGGCTTTTATTACTCTGTGAATCGTTCTCCATATTAATTCTGTCCCCTTTGCCACTATAACCAATCTTAAAAATAGAAGGCACTAGCCTTCTCACCTTTATTACATTTGGTATGTTTCCTTCAGTTCACAGACTTTGTTACTTTGTTTTATTCAGCTTCCAGTTTTTCACAGAGAAAACGTTTTGGAATTTTGGTATCAGTTTTACTGCTTCTGATGTTGCTAGCAGTATGTTGCCGTTACTGTAAAATGAGAAGAGACTCCAATGACTTTGAAGGTAATATGGAGAATTTGACTTTAACAAAGCACCTATATGACTGCTGGTTGTGGATATAAACCTTAGTTTTCTTCAAGTCATTCTAAAATTTATCAAAATCCATTAATACTCTTTCGCATTTTCACCTAAGTATTCTGTTTCTTAAAATTTGTTCCGAGTAAGAGGTCGAAGGCACATTAAGGCATATGTAAGCACAATCACGGTAGCTTACTGTGAATATTGCCAGGTTTTTACTACTTTAGTCACTAGCAGGGAAGATGGTTTAATGAATTGAAAATCATAGGTGCTCTTTTACAAAAAATTTTAAAATATTATTTAACATAGTAAACAAAATGATCTGATCAGCTTGTATTGAAAAAATATCTAGAAGGAAATAAAACTAAGTTTTAAAAAGTTGTCTTTGTAGTGACTAGATCATGGATTTCCCTGTTATGATTCTGCGTGCAAGAGACACCAGTGGGTGAGAACCTAGAGGCCTTAAGGTGGGTGGGAGACAAACACACCCTGCAGACAGAGCTTAAGTGAGGAGTTTATTAAATTAAAGGGAATGGGGGAGGGAAGAGAGACAGAAGAAAAAGAGAGAAGGGGAAAGAGATCTGCTTGTCTCTACAGATGAACAGTAGGAAAGAGAACTGAAATGGGCAGAGCTTGTCTCTTAAAGGAACCTTTTGCACCTGTGCACAGATTATGTAGTAGCATAACAGTCACAGGACCCTGGGTGGGTCAGGGTACTGCCTGAATGCATCCTACCAGGTGACGAGGCAGCATAAGGCCTGAGTCCTAATTCTCCACCCTCCCTCCTCATGCAGGTAATTCCTTCATGTCCCCAGACTCAGTTGCGTGCTGCACAGACCTTGTTCTATGTATGATGCTTTCAAAAATTGCTATAATCTTAAGTCATTTTTTGAAATCCTTGACACATCAAAAAGCGATTTTCTTAATTTTTGTGAAACAAACTTGTATTGTCCAATAATCACTTAAAACAATGCCTTAAGATGCTGTGACTACCTGTCCTTAGATTTTTATTGAAATGTGCATCAATGATCAGAACTTGACCTGGAAGAAATCTGTACAAACTAGGGATAAGTTTATTTCCACATTCTAGGAAATGTGAATCCAGGAAGGTGTTCAAGCGTCAAGCAGACTCAGGGAGCAGGTTTGTGTGACTGTACACTAGTTATCTCACTGCCCACTAGCATGAACAGCAACACAGTGCTACCAAGAGCACCATCTGGCTCCCAAGAAAGCCCTGGGTTTCCTGGGGGTTCAGATAAATCTCATGTCCCATGCCTGTGTTTCTTGCAAGTAAAAAATTCTTGTTACTGGAAAACCATTGTTGAGAGTGAGGTTTCAAGGTGATATCACAGGGTCATTTCACCAATTTTGACCTTGTGATCATCCAGTCTAATAAGCAGGCTGGCCTTGCTTGTTACACCCATCACTTAATTGACTACACATAGCCAGAGATGGTGCATCTCAAGTAGTATAACTTGTTTCCAGATTCATCCTCTGGGTTATGATCATGATCCTGTGGTTGGATAAAATTCAAATTATAGGAGATGGGGTGTCACATGCTGCTTAACAATGCCAGCTCCTTCACTGGAAATCTGCCCACATCCAGGTCTATAGAAGAATACACAGAACACTCAGAACTTACAAAGTTAGCAAAGAAGATAATGCATTCACCACCACCCCCCAATCCCCACCTCTCTGTATCTGAATCAGAACCAAACTTAAACTTGAGGTGGCAAGGACAGAGAAGAGTTCTCAAGTCCTGCAACTGGGAGTCACAACAAATCACTCCCTTATGTAAGAGTGACCTTCAGTGAGAAGACACAGCCAAAGTTAGAAAAGTATGCAAGGGAGAAGCTGGGGAGATGCACACCCACTTATCCCTTTCTTCCCTCTGATTTCCAACCAAACTAGGGACCAGAAGATACACATACTCTGCTGCTGGAGACCAATACGTCCAGGTTCCCCAGCCAGAGGAAGAAGTGCAATGTGGTTCTAATGAAGTAAACAAGCGTAATTCAGGTAAGGTAGTATGTTCCTCTTGATCATAAAGAGAAATGTTCTTTATTGTTGTATGATATCTGATCACACTGTGAGACTGTTATCCTTGAACAAGGGAGGGGGTGAGCAGAGCCAGCAACTGCTTGACACAAATTAGCATAGAGAAGCCAGGAATTTGGATAGAGAAGATGATAAGAAAGGAAATGGCAGGATTAGAGTTTGGTGCTTCTTTTTGGTTTTGGGAGAAGTGGGCCAAAAAGCAATTTCAGCTGGTTGCTTCTCAGCTTTTCTGATCTAGCAGACTTTTACCCCCACATCTGACTTCCGAGTCTTTGTTGGCAAATAGAATGAGAGAGACTTAGTTTAAACCTATATATTGAGGCTGCAACAATGAATGGCTAAAATATCAGTAGACTCAAGGGCAGCCACTAAGTTGACAGAAAAACATCCCTATACTTCTATAGTTAGAGGTAATGAAGATATATTTGGAGCTCTTATACTAAATCCCATAAAATCTAACCTATCTCCACGTTCCTGGTTGTTGTTTAATATGCTATGATTTTTAATTCAGTTTTCTATTGCTTAAAATGTTCTTACTCTAGACTAAGCTTAGATGGTTTAGAGTTTTCAGCAAGGCTAAGAAAGAAGGGCTTCCCTGACAAATGACATTCTATTCTTGTCCCATAACTGCCACTCTCAGTCCTTCCTTGGCCAGGATATTTCCTTCGTTTGTGGTTGGTGGAAACCTGGCCAACAGCTGCAGCAAACCAAGAATTTCTCATTGTTTGACTTGTATTTACTCTCCTCTTTGGAGCACTTGAATCAATCATAGAAACGTATTGCTACTTTGGATGCCGTATTGCTACAGTGAAAGTATTTTTTAATGTTGTTTGTTGGGATAAGATGTGAAAAGAGAAGTAACCAAGGTGATTTTCATGATTACAAAGAGATGGGAAAGAAGAAGAATGGGAATTCTTAGAAAGATAATTTTATTCTGTTCTTTCTTTCTTTTAGAAATATTCCCTGTTTCTATTAATGAGAGTGTTATGAATGGTGATATCTCCGATGGATATGACAGCCAACATTGTGGGGACCCACAGATGTGAGCCTCTTCCACCCAGACTGGAGGTCAGATGGTGTAGGAGGTCCTTCTGTATTTGTGTTGCTTTCATTGGTTGAATAAAGAAACTTCCTTGGCCTTTTGATAGGGCAGAAATCAGGTAGGCAGTGTAGACAGGACAGAATGCTGGGAAGAAGGCAGTGTGGCACACACCATGATTCTCCTGCCCAAGATGGACGCTGGTTAGACTCCTGCTGGTAAGCCACAGTCAAGTGGTGATACACATTAATGAAAATGGATTAGAGCAAGATGTGAGATTTAGCCAATTAGAGGCTAGAAATAATGAGCCAGGCAGTAATTCATTTAATACAATTTCTTTGTAATTATTTCGGGAGTTAAACTACTGGGCGCCGGGAATACGGCCCGCCCACGCCTATTGCTACAGTCAGACAGATTGAGCTTATTTTTGCTGTTTCAAAATTGTTGACAACAGATGCGGCTACAAATCCTGACCTAGGGTGTGGTTATTTGGTGTTTTAGACATTAACATGGCTCATAGAGGTGGATCTGCTCCACCCTGACCAAAGGTCAGAGAATTCAAACCTATTCCTGCTCCTTCAATATAAAATAGAAAATTTTGACATAGGGAATGGCTGCCTATGAAATAATTGGTCTAGGGTGTATCCTGCCCCAAACATCAAATACTTTACCCAGGAAACAATGGCTTGATGTCTCAAGTATTGAAGCAAGTAACTGCTCTGGTTGTTCTTTGTGTTTTGTTAAAGCAGTCTTTTGCATTCTTTCCCCTTTGGTAGTGGGGTATAAACATGTATGAAAATTAAACACGGGTGAATTCAGTATTCAGTATTCACTGAGTTGCCCTCCCAGTACTATCCTGTTCCTCTGTGTTTCTTTCTTATCTCTGTTTCTCCTACCTAAGGTTTCTAATCCACATGTCCCTACCCTGGAATGTATGAACGCAACATGGCTAGACTGCAACAGAAATCACCCCCAAGATGTAGCACATGACAAGGCATCATTTTCTTCATCAAAACTATTCTCAATGAAAAGATAATATGAAAGTAAATAAGAAAGGAAAGAAAGAAGGGGCAGATGTGGAACTGAAGTCTAAGATCCCAGCATTTATGAGGTAGACATGGGAGGCTCAGAAACTTGAGGCCTGGAATACTGTCTCAAAAAAAAAAAAACAAACACAACCCCCCCAAAAAACAAAACAAACAAACCAAAAAGCTCTACTGCCAGCTACACAGAAACTGATTATTTTTTAACTAACTTAGATATCATTATACAAGTGTTGGTGGTAGGGAGAGGCAAGAAGAACTGCAGGATAATATGTTGGAAAAAATACAACTAAACTTTTCTCACTGAATGAGATATTCCTACTTAAATAAGTCTTCTTGGTTTCTTTCTCTTATCTGCAAACATATCCAGTGGTACTGTGCTCCGGATGCTCACCAGAGTGTGCTCGGTGTGATTGTCCTTCTGATAAAAGTAGAAAGGAACAGACTTGTATAAAAATGGAGGAAAGTAGACCACAGTTTTCACACGGATCCAGATATCTGATGGTCCATACTTTGTAGATATTTCTATGTCTCTAGGCGACTAGTATTTTACACACAATGTATAGTTTAGTTTATTTTGCTGCATCGATTTTTACAGTTTTGCATGTTCCCCTAATCTGAATATAGGTAAGGGGTAGAACTGAGACTTGTTTTTAAAACTTTTAAAACTCAGGGACATCTAGAAGGCAGATTAAAGTTGACTGACATGACCCAGGCTGTGTCACTATTATTTTATAACTGACTCATAGATCTATGATCACAGATATAAGTGATGGCTTGGATCTCCCCCTTTCCACTTCTACAAAATCAATAATTAACATTATTGTTTAAGATAAGAGTGGCTATTCTGACTTGGTTAACAGACACTGATTTAGTTTTCTTGCTTCTAGTCTTCTTCAGAAGCGTCAGCTAGCAAGCAAAATCCTGTGCTTGTCTTACAGAAGAAATCCTCTATTTGATTTCCTCCATTTGCCTGCAGATTTACTTGCCTGACATCATGCTCACCTTCTCTCACTGTCCTTCCAGGCGATGGCTGTCAGATTTGGCAATTCCACTGTTGTAAAGACAGTCATTTACTTTACATGCACAGATTTGAATGCAGTCCTAAAGCTCATGTATTAGAAACATTGTGCAATAGTACTGGAGGGTAAACCCCCCAAAAGAAGCAATTGCATTGAGGACTTCACCGACATTATGGAAGTAGGTTAATTACTGCAAAACTGGTTTGTTCTAAAAGTACATTCTTTTTCTCTTGACCTCTCTTGACCTTCAGACTTTTGCCAAGGGATCCTCTGCCAAAAAGGATCAAACCAGACGCCAACACCTTAATACTGGACTTCCAAGCTTGAAGAATTATAATTAAATTTATTTTCTTTACTCCCTGTCCAACAACACCAACCGAAGACCTCCAGAACTGTATTGACTCTTCAGAATGTAAACGTCCATCGCTGATCTGCTACCTTCAATAAGATGATGGGTATTGTGTGGAGAGAATTCCAGCTCCACTTAGAAAAAAAAATTCTTATTAATGAACATCACTGTTGCAGCCAGGCTAGGGTGTTACTGTGCATAGAACTGTATGATTAGAGGTTGCTTCAAGATCGGAGAGCAGGTGGGAACAGGATTATCCTTAGTGGAACTGTAAAGAGCCATTTATGGTCTGGAAACAAGATATAGTATTATACCCTAGTCTTAGATAATGGTTGTTTGAGCAATACTGACTGATTAGATCTAGGATGAGTTACAGGATCCTAGAGAGTAAGAATGTCAGTGTCCTCAAGACTACTTAGATCTCATCATCACTAGAACTCATCTATCTCCTGGGAGTTACAACTGGTGACACCGGCTGGCATATCTGCTGATAGATAGCTTTGAGTATGATTTGAAGAAGGCTTCTGACTCAGTTGGCATCTTGTTCATCAGCCTTCTAAGAAGTGGAGAGTTCCATGTAACTGTTCTGCAGGAATTGAATGTAGAGCCTGGCTTGTTTGATGATCTGTTGCCTTCATTTTATAATCAACTTAGAGAAAAAGAAGACAGAAGTCAGTATTTGGAAGTTTGTCAATGTGACATAACTGGACATTTTTTTTTAACTTAGGTAATCAAATTTTTGAGATTGTAGTTGGTTTGATTGCCACCTATCTAAAGTTTTCTATCATTTGACCTTGGTATCATATTTGTATACTTTGTATATAGTTTTGGTAACCTTTTGTGTAATGCTGTACAGGATATTCATAAGCAGTAATGTGTTAATGATTCTATCTCAAGTGTGGTGTGATTGCCACCTCTCTAACCTTTTCTATCAATTGATCTTGGTATCATATTTGTATACTTCGTATTTAGTTTTGATAACTTTTTGTATAGTGATGTGCAAGATATTCATAAACAGTAATGTGTTAAAGATTCCAATGTAAAGAAAAATTCCCCTGATATAATATTATAATTCAATCAATTGTAATACCCCTGCTAGTGAGGCAGTAGTTAAGATTAGCCTACGTAAAACACAGGTTGGCATAGAAAGAGTCAAGAATCTCTCCAGTCAAGGCCAACTAAGACTCACTGCCAATCTGATGTAGAGACTCTTCATTGTCCAAGAGTAACCTATGGCTCAGTATAATACTAAAACACATTCCTGGGCAGAGACTTAAAACTCTGATTAGACATAAGACATGTCAAGTTGCAAGTTGAACATATAACAGATTGAGTGTGCATAGAATAGTTAACACTATGCAAATAGATAAAAATTCATGCTAAACCAATAAAATATTCAGAGCTCTGACTGGAGAGATGTCTCAGTGGTTAAGAGTACACGTTGCTCTTGCAGAAGATCCAGGTTTGATTCCCAGCACTCACATGGTGGGTTACAACCATCTATTACTCCAGTTCCGAGGATTTCACACCCTTTTCTGAGTTCCATGGGCAAAAGGCAAGCACGTGATGCATAGACATACATGCAGGCAAAATATTCAGATACATAAAACAAAAAGCAAAATATATCATAGAAAATAAAGTTTACCCCAAGGGTACCCACCAGGGAGCTTCGCCAAGTCCCTGCTTTTGTAAATTAATTGTTTGCTATTGCTACAAGTGTCCCATCTGCTGTTTATAATAAACGCAGATGGATGACAAAAAAGAACGAAAGAAAGAAACAAAGAAAGAAAGAAAAGAAGAAAGGAAGGAAGGAAGAAAGAAAAATGTATAGTGCACAAAGTTGTTGGACTTCTTCCATGTTACCGCCCTTGGCTCTTCTCTCGGAAGAATATTCTCAATAAACTAACTCTGATTTAGCTACACCTGTGTTTTCGGCTCAACCCTTTGTGGATATAAGGGCCTGAAACCCCTATAGTGATGTCCTTGCAACCTGACATTAACTGGTAATGTCAGTTGGTGAGCTAGCCAGGAGGCAAGATTTGTGTTTCTAATCTCTTAAACTTCCAACTCATTTTGGGGTGACTGATAGGAGATGCTTCAAACTGTGAGCAGAGGGAGGGGACCATTCAAGAACTATTGGGATGCCAGCTGCTTGAAAATCACCCAGACAGGATTATCTGGTCATGTGCCAAGGTGAGAAGCTGGTCCTCACCAAGGTACCCTTCAGAACAGCTCACTGTCCCACTCCTGTATCAGCTCCCTGTTAAGGACTAATAATGGCAAGGGAGCCTTGAATATTTTCCCCATCTCACTTGGTAGGATGGGGAGGGGGCTGTCTGGTGCTCGTGTATAGCCAGACACTAAGGATTGAAGTCACAGTGGCCAGATGAATGGTATGAGAAAATCTGGGTGTTTGGGAGTCTGACCTGCAGACCCAGATGTGATAAATGTGTCATGCGTGTGATAGAGCAGCCCTAGGTCTGGGGATATCCAGCCCAGACCGGCTCTACTGGATCCTGAACTGCTCTCCCTAGCTGGTGGAGCCTCCCATGCCTCTCCCCATTCTCAACCTCTTCTGCACTTCCTGCTGAATTTGTTCCATGTATCCCTACTGTCTTTCTGTGTCGCTACTCTCTACCAATTTTCCGTGGTGTTCCTGCTCATTTGCTACATGCAATTCTAGCAGCGAAAGCCTGGATTTAGTCTCGCAGGTAGTAAGGTAGTAAGGCACTTCCTGAAATGTGAGGTCCATGAAAACACATGAATGGCAATATGGAAAAAGAGACCAGAGTCATTTGTGGGGACAAGCCTCTTCTCTGATGGGCCTAACCTCTTAAGCCATCTGAGTGCCTCAGAGGAGAAACACTTTGTTCCACCCACGTAGAAAGAATTAACCTGAGAGACCCCTAGAACAAGAGCTTCTATCTCAGTCTTGTAAAATCATATTGTTTCTCCATTTTCTTTCTCTCTTTCCAAATTCTCTGTGCCCCCTATTTTCTCTCTTTCAAATCCATGACCTCTTTTTCATTGCTTGTTGTTATAGACCTATAGGTATATGCATACGTATTCTTAAATACAACCTGCTCACTCTGTATAATGTAACTTGTATGTATGTTTCCAGGACTGACCATTTGGCATTGGATAACCAGTATGTGTTCTTTTTCCTGGAGATTATTTCTCCCATTCTCAGTATTCCTTAGTCGCCTGTTGTTCTTTGTGTAGGGTTGAGGCCTCCTGGTCTTTCCCACTCCCACTTCTGGTGAGCATGTCTATTGGTGTGGTCCTTGTTCAGCTCATGTGTAGGCAGTCATGTTGATGAGACTTTATGGGTGTACTTCTGACATCACTAGGAGACAGTCTCATGAAAAACTCCCCAGTCCTCTGGCTCTTCATTTTGATCATTCAGTGAGCCTTTGTAGCCAGCCACAGCTTCTTTTAAGGGAGTCCTCTTTCACAATGGAGAGAGCTGGGCTTGGTTCTGACTGCTTGTTGTACCTCCAAGGGGAAAGATGAACTGGGTGGAAGCAAGGGGACACACAAATGAGTGACTTGCTCAAATCCTATTGACCATCTTCCCACAGTACAGACACACCCAGATCAGGAACCACTGCTTGGGATTACAGCACCCCTCCCCCCCAGAAGATGCCATAGATCATTTGCATAGACTCCTCACAGGGATGAAAATTACACTAAGAAATCTGTTAACTGTGGCAAGATCAGAGAGGTCACTTGAGGAAGGGGGTGTTTCTCAACAAGCTAATTGAGCTCTTTACAATTTTAAGGTTACCCAAGATGCCCTTCCCTCTGCCTTTTATCTCCTAAACAGGAAAAGATATTAACCTAAGTCTACTTAACAAGCTTCACCTCTCGACCCCTTTTGCTTTCATTGGGGCCTCTCTTTCTCCTCAAAGATGTAGAGGTCTAAGCTTTCTACTCTGTTTAATTAATCGCACATGCTGGTTTAATGTAATTCTGTCATATATGTTTATAATAGCTTCCACATAATTATTTTTAGGTATGATTTTCGCCTGGGCCAAAACTCAATATGCCACCAAGATTGCTGGAACTGAGTAGTAAAATCTGTGATAGTTAAATCTTCCTTTCATATTCCAAGTTGCTTTATGATAAAATTACTATTCTTGGCATGCCTAACTTGAGATGTAAAGGTAAATGTTTCCAGGGTGATTTTCATCATATTTGTTTATTTGTTTTGCGTGGCAGACATGCTTTTGTCATGGTGCATGTGTGGCAGTCAGAGAAGAGATTTCTGGAGGGAGATGATTCTCTCCTTCTACCATGTGAGTCCCAGGGATTGAACCTGAGTTTTTGGCTATGACAGCAAGCACCCTTACCCGCCAAGCCGGATCCCACCCTCTATGATGCTTATTGACTTGCTATTACGGCACCAAGAAATAGGAACTGCTATTGCCTGTCTGCCTGATTTCTTTCCCCCCGTTTGCTATTTTTTTTTAAGAAACAAAAAACAGATTTTTTTTTACTAAAACCTTATCTTGACCCATTTTAGATTAAAAAAAATCATTTTAAGACAAAATCTTTGCTGCCTACTCTGTGTGATTTGAATCTTACAAATGATATTATATGAACTTGATCCTAATATGTTTAAATATAGTTGAGATCCAGTTTCCGTTTACAAATCCAGTGAAAGCAGGGCTTATCCTCATGGTTCTTCATGCTAATGTGCAGAAGTAACCAGATCCACTTAAGGGAAGGAAACAAACACAACATGAAGCAGAGACATCAGACCTTTATCCGCCCTTTCATTAGAGGCAAGATAGAAATACCTCTAGGAGTGTTAGTGCGTGTTATCTGCATATCAGATGTAGCTTCCTGTGTTTTCATTGGAATATAGACTTTTTTTTTAATTAAGAAAAACCAAGTTTTCTAAAGACAAAGAAGGGAGATAGGAACCATCAAGAAAAGGAAGTAGAGAGCTATAGGTGAAGTGTGTTTTTGGTAAGGAAGGTTAAAGGTAAAAAGGCAATGACTTTAAATGAGAATGGGTTTCACATGGTAGTTTTGGCCTAAGTAAAGGATTGTTCCAAAAGGGAATTAGAAAGAAAGTGAAGACAAAATGGGAACACTTATGCACATTGCAGAAGGCAAGTCACAAAAGTGTTTATGAAACTGTATAACTCAGCGATTAGAAATGTACACAGTTAAGTTCACTATAATTAATGCTAATTAAAAATTCTAAGTGTCAGACTTTTGCTGGGCAATCATTTCATGGGTCAATCTGTCCAGACATCAGGAAGGGGCTGCAAAAGGATGCGGAGCCACTCCAGACACTCCAATTTTACAGAGACGGTCCAAATGTCTTGGGGAAGTAACCACAGGCAAAAGAACTAGCCAGATTGATAGCCTAAACCACGGGGAATAATATATTTTAGCAGGCTAATAAAGTACTTGCTACTTCAGAGAAATCACAGAAGTTTCTAAAGGGTAATGTTTGCCATAGCTATAGAAAACCAAGGCACCAGAAAAGAGCTACTCTCAACAGAGTTCTAAGGAAATGTGGCCCTTCCCACTCTGCAAAGGAGACTGTCCCTCTGCGGAGAGGACAGACCTTCAGACACAATGATGGGTGATATTCTTTTTTTTTTTTTTTTTTTTTTTTGGTTTACCGAGACAGGGTTTCTCTGTAGCTTTGGAGCCTGCACTGGAATTAGCTCTTGTAGACCAGGCTGGTCTCGAACTCACAAAGATCCGCCTGCCTTTGCCTCCCGAGTGCTGGGATTAAAGGCGTGCGCTACCACTGCCGGGCGATGGGTGATATTCTTGAGGCCGAAAGCTGTCCCTGGTTTCCTATCGAAAGCGGGACTCCAATGAGTATAAATGACCAGCAAGGTGCCTTGGATAACTTTTAATGTGACAGTAAAAATGTTAATACGGCCTCACTTGATAGAACTAGGACTCCTTATTAAATGGCCATCATAAAAAACTATTGAAAATGCCTCAAAGTTGAAGTGATTATTGTTGCCAGGCTCACCTTGTTCCATAACACTGGGAGTCCTCACGGAAAATTTAGGGGACATTTCCAACACTCCTAGCTGACTTTTCCTCCACTCTCTAGCTAACATGCAGAGAAGTAGGGCACTTACAAGCTCTATACAGCAAGATTGGCAGAGGAAATGACAAAAATGGCCTTAATAACTGTCCCAAAATAAAACATAAGCATATCTTACATAGGAACGGGAGAAAATGGGCAGGCAGCACAGCAAGGACATAAACTTACTGAAAATGCCTGGTGGACCCAAGGGAGCATAAAATTCTATTGCTCAAACAAAAAAATTGTTAAGGAACCTCATAACTCATGTTACCTTCAAATTCAGACTTAAACTGTTCTACCCACTTGTGGCATTTATTAAAGAAAAAAAAGGACTATAATGTCTAGAAGTTTATATCAGAAAAAAGGTAAAAGGCTGTTTACTCTGTCTCTATAATTTACTTTTGAGGTAAGATTAAGCTACGACTTTTCTTTAAGGTAGTATAAAGGACAGGCACCTTCTGGAGAAAAGATGAACAATTCAGTTTTACTCAAATGTATCCCTGTAAAGGATGTTAACACCTTTTGCTGTTTCGTGATGGTTTCTCAAGATGGAGAGAGATCTCTCCTTCCAAATGGATAGAGATCTACCCCTCTATTTGAAAGAACTCAAATGGTTATTCTCTAGAACAAAATCTCTCCTGCTGGAGAACCCACAGCTTCCAGATATATTCTGGAAGACAAAGCGACTCACATCAATTGTAATGGCTCATCTTGCTTGTCTGGTTGATACATCTTGGAAGAGGAAAATTCGATTTAGGGATTATGCCTCAATCAAACTGGCCGGTGGATATGTTTGTGGGGATGTTTTCCTGATTGGTCACTGACATAGGAAGTCCAGCCCTCTTTGAGCATTGTTGTTCCTAGGCAGGTGGGCCTGTACTATATAAGAATGGTAGTTGAGCAAGGCAGGAGAAGCAAGTCAATAAAGAGGGTTCCTTTGTGCTCTCTGCTTCAGTTCTTGTTTCTTTGTTCCTACCTTGGCTTCTTAAACCCCATGTCCCCATTACTCAAAACCCTAATTCAGTATCCTGTGCTTGGAGTAGACCTGACATTCAAGAGGATCAGCTTTGACCTGTCTGAACCAACCCTGGTCATTGTCGTTCTACCTCAAAATTGGCTCAGCACAGGAACGTGGAAAAGTCTAGTTAATGAGGCAGAGTAATGCTACTCTTGTGGAAGGCTAGGCAGGCATATCTTTTGTAAATGTTAAAAAGACACAGATATTGTATTAGTCTGAGAACTGCAATGGTCCCTATGCAACAATGAGAGACACAAATCTAGAGTCCAAAGTCGCACACATGTAAGTTGTTAGACAAGAATGGCCCTTTGGTTGTTTCTGACAGTGCTAAGCCCCTGAATTAATCTCAGAGGCTCCAGTATGAGGGGGATTGGGCAGAGAGGCAGAGTCCTGGAGAATGAGAGAGAATAGGATCTGTAGTTGAGATCCATCCTTATGCAACTGTGGGTGCCAGGCCTAACTTGACTAGAGGTCAGCTGAGGAAACAAACCTGGATGTGGAGTAAGAATGGAAGCGGTCAGTAAGGAGCAAACCAGACTGTCCCTGATTTGGGAGCTCCAGGGCAAAGCTGGGAGTGCTCAGCAGGGATCCGGGTGCCTTGGAGCTGCAAAGCAGCCTGTCTGGGACTCTGCAAAGCTGAAGGAAAGTGGCAGAGTCATCAATCTTGACAGCAGTCACTGATCTTTGCCAGCTCAAGTTTTTGGCCTCTGGTTATACTGTATGAGCGATCACAGTGCCATTTACTGACCTTATGAGTAAGAAATGAACATCTGCTCCTTCACATTTGCTTAATCAGTTGTGAATTTTTCTGTTGGTAAGAGGGGGCCGCTTGTTGGCTCCCAGCCTCTTAGCCCCGAAATAATCACACAGAAACTATATTAATTAAATCACTGCTTGGACCATTAGCTCTAGCTTCTTATTGGCTAACTCTTATATTAATTTAACCCATTTCTATTAATCTGTGTATCACCACGTGGCTGTGGCTTACCGGATAAAGTTTCATGTCTCCGGTGGGCTACATTGTTTCTCTCTAACTCCTCCTTTTTTCTCCCAGCATTCCATTTAGTTTTCCCCTCCTAGCTCTGTTCCTTTATTAACCAATGATATTCACAACATACAGAGGGAAATCCCACATAATTTTTCTGGTGACCAGCTCCCACACAGAACCCCTCAAGGAGGAATTCTAGGATGCATCCCCCTGCTTAGCAATGCTGTAGCAATATGAAGCCTACATACATGTGGCCCGCCACTGTCTTGGGTGAAACAGTTTACCTTAACAGTGGAAGTCCACAGGAGCCTCCATGTGTGCCATTTAGGAAGGTCTTAATTGCACATTTGACATGCCTAACTGGGGCAATGTCGGCATCGTAGTGCTTAGTCACTAGAGCTAAAAATAGAGTAACAAATGAAGGCACCGGCTAAACGGAGTCAGCTAACTTCAGTAACCACTGCCAACCTGCCCTGCCTTAGGCCCCTTGGAACACAATTAGCCTCAAGATGCCTTCTATGAATCTTATATATTAAAAGGCAACAGGGAATAAAAGAATTATTTTCCTAGCATCCGAGGTTAGGAAATTCTTGTATCTGTTTAATCTTTTGTGTTTCATTTGAAGATCAAAAATCTCCAGTAGCCCTGAGAGCAAAGGCATGCCATTTAATTTTTACATTTCTTTAATCACCTTGTTTAAGTGCCCTCCGAGTTACATAAATATGTCTTTTTCAAGTGTTTCTTTCAAATGCAATTTAAGTTTTGATTTGTAGCTTAACAGCTACTTTTTACTTCTCTGATTGATCTTCATGAAAAAGAAACTCCTTATTCTTCTTGAACTTGGAAAATAGAGTGTATGTCAGTGTGTCCTGTGAAATTCCAGAGACTTTGAGAGGTTCCAGACCCATGGAAGCCCTTTCCACAAGAAGGCAGGCCTTAGCCACAATCCATGTGCTTCCAAGGGAGGCAGGGAATTGAGACAATTCTCTGTCTTGCAGAGGTGGCTCTTGTGACTCACCCCAAGGACATGCTCTGTCCCTTTCTATCTCTGCCCCCGCCCCATATGGGGAAAAGTTTCTGCAATCTTCACCAGTTTGCTCCTGACACAATTGCACCAGGAAACCCTTTCCCTGTATTGATGGCAGTTGAAGGATTTAAGGCTTTTCTTCTGTGAATGGGGAACAATTAGTCATCACACTGCCCAGCAAGGTTTTCCTGTTCAGCTCCTGCCAGAAGCAATTTCTACCTCACTTGTTTTATTCATTCTTGGACACAACCATGACAAGGTGAAATGCATCAGTGTATTTTGGAGGCCCTGTGACCTCCTGCAGCTGAGTACAATTGGAGCACACAGGAGGTGCCTCCCTAAGCAAATCCTTTGTATGGCCTTGCTGGGCAGCTTCTGCCCAGGAGCCCCTGAATCAGTGGGGTAGCACTGCTCCAACTGAGGCCAGATTTCAAGTCTAGAGCCCTCCATTTGAGACCTTGAGACAGCTGTTCAGGCACAATGAGAACTCTCTGGAGCTGCCAGTGACTCAGGGCTTCTCATAATTCCATCTCAGTGTTTTCCGTGTAGCCAACTTTTAGCCTCCTTCAAGAAATCCATTTGATCTCTCCAGGTAATATTTATTGCGGGCAGTACTATCAACTTCCCCTGGGGGACTATCTGTAAATCATTTATCAAAAAAAAACCAGGCTAGGCACCCCCAAACTTTTGAAAATGAAAGAAGGCTGTCATCTGCACTGGGGACTGTCCAAACTGCTTTATAGCCATTTTTGTGAATGGTAGCTACTAGCTCATTTTCCAACTTTTTAAACTGATTTTTCCTAAATCCAAATCTCATTTAAACTTCTTTTCTGGCTCTTTCCTGTCTTCCTCTAGGGAGAGGCAGCTTCTGCCTCTCTCCCCACTTCTCCCCCCCCACTTCTGTCTGTCTCTCCTGTCTCCTCTTTCTCCCCCTCTCTGTCTCTCTTCTTCTCCCCTTCCACCTTCCCCCCCCATAACCCTAATAAACGTTTAACTTTACTCTAAAAAAAAAAAAACTTCTTTTCTGGGAAAAATATCAGTAAAGAAGCTGAGGTCCCACTGCCCCTGCCCCACATTCAGTTCAAAGTTTGGTGTCACTCCCTTACTTTAACCAGAGAATGAGGCCATTGGCTTCTACCACAGCCTTGGAATAGCCAGTTAATGAACCACGGAGCTATTGCAAGATCCATTCACTTTGCTTGGGGGAATATTTGGATTAAAAAAGAGACCTAAACTGAGGACCCTTTCTCCCCGGCTCTGCATCATTGTACTATCCTTCAAGGTAGTACAGGACAAAGTTATGTTCTTGGATACCATGGAAAGTGTTCATTTGGAATTTCCAGCAGACAAGTTATCTTTGCTGCATGGATCCTTGAACAGTCTACACACATGAACTGAGGGCCCAGCCTGGGCTCAAGCATTTGAAGATAATAAAAGTGCTTCCTTCTCAAATACTTAGCACTTCAGTAATACCTGGGTAAAGATGAACTTTATAAATAAGGGAAGATTTTACTTGGATTTCTCTCTTGTTATTCTTTTTAAGAAAAAAAGAGAAGGCAAAATCTATTCTGGTACTTGGGATGTTCTGAGCCCTAGGCCAATACATTTCAAAGGTTAGAACCTCTGAATATCTATCACATTTTTTCCAAATTCTTTTACTTTAGCTTTGAGTTTATTGACTTGAGATTCTGCTATCTCTGCCCTTTCGTTGACTTTTATCAGCCCATGCTGCTGCATCTAATACTTGTAAACATATTGATTGACTTCTGGGTCTCATAAAAATAAAAAAAATACCAAAAAATCAGTCTCTGTATAGATTTTTGTTGTTGTTTGCTCTGACATGAAATAGTCGAACGTATGAAAGGAATAATGAAGACTTTTGAGTACTGAATGGAAACTCAAGTTTGGTTATGCTCCCACCATTTGGAACAGGCACGCAAGGTCTATTTTGACAGCTGTTAATCCCCAGAACCTCAGAATGTGGTTGGTAGTGTTCACCAACTATATGGCATAGTCTAATGTTCACAGGTTTGCTATGTTCTGTAATAGCCACAGCTGCTTGCTTTATTAGTTCAATGTCTCATTCTTCTTCTGGGCAGAAGGGACTAAACTTAAAAAGTGACAGCAATCAATAGGTATTCATTAGACACAGTGACGTTTTAGTCCAAGCAATTTAATCAATTCAAAACCTCTTATTAGGTAATATCAGACACAAACACACAAGTACATGTACATGGTGATTATTAGGATTAAATTAGTTATAGTCTATGAATCTATGAAGCTGTGGTATCAAGAATAACATCTTTATTTCAACGCTGGTGGTTTTGTCAACAGCTATATCCAGGCTAATCTGGAAAATGTAATGCAGACTGTATATTTATCTAAGATTTGATTACAAGAGTACCCCAGTATGACAACTAAATTCAGAAGGTGCCAACCCTACTTTTGCTTGGCAAATATCTTGCAGAAAACGTGAGTGGCTGCACTCCCAAGGTCAAGGGAGAGTGTTCTGGCTTCCTGTAGGGAAAAGCAGCACTCCCCTCCCCCCACGCCCCGCCCTCTACTCTCTCGCCATAGTTCTGATTTGAGCAAAATCAGAGCCTGGGCAGACATGATGCCAACCTGGTCCCTTCTGCCAAGCTGCTTGCCGAGCTCAGGGTATCAGCCAACAGCAACAGCTGGGAAATGCACGACACTGCTTCTGCCTCTGGGAGTTTCTGCTGCCTCCAGTTGCTGCTGTGACTCTGTGTTTTCAGCTGAACTTCGACCACCAGAGTCTGAATTCTGCTCATATGTGCCTTGTCTGCCTGTGCCTGAAATGCAGAGATAAAAATGTGAAAGTCGTTTGAAGGATCCTGTGTTCTATACTGGGTGTAGCTTCGTGTGAGGATTGGAGATATATTACATTTTATCCCAAAGCTATGATTTATAATACTTTACTTGCTCCAAATTTTGAGAAATTGTTAACTGTAGTTTTGAGTAACAACGGTCATTTCTGTTGGTCCGTAACAACCACCTACCAGCTAGAAGTCTGCCTAAGGTTCGATGTGGTCTTCTGTCCTTTCATCCCAACCAAGATACCCTAACCTAAATTTTCTCAGTAGGAGCAAAACCCATTAGTAAGTCATTACAAAAGCCACATGTGCAAAATAAGAATCCAAACATCCTTCCAACAAACCACCACTTGAGTGCCTAATTGACTTTGAGCTTCAAATAATGAGCTATAGAAAATGCATGTTTCCTGGAATTCTTGTCTGAATATCAGCAGAGGTTGAGGACAGTTCCGTAAGTTCTGTGGACTTTGGTGCATCTGTTCTCAGTGCTTTAATTATAGTTCAGACTGGGGCTGGAGGAAGGAAATCTGGGCCAGGTTTTCTCACCTGAGCTCTGTGGAGCTTGTGTTATTTTGAGAAAAGAGAGGAAGGATAAACAAGTAGATAGGGCCATTCATGACCCCCTCCCACCTTTAATGCGCCATTGTCGTTTCAGTCATTCTTGTTCAAAGTTATTTAAATTCTCAATGAAGAAATATCTCAACTTACTGCAACTTGAGAAGCTGATTTCAGATCTACCCGTTGACCTCTCCCATCCGGCCCCCATGTTCACATGTTGTTACTGGCTCCACCTGCTGGTAAACTTGTGTTACTGGATCAAAGTACATGAGACAATCCTTAAAAGTGATCGGTTCGTATGGATTCACAGTGCCAGAGATTGCAATCCATGATTTGTTGACCAGTTCATTTTGGTTTTGAAGTGAAGCAGTACAACATGGTGGGAGCATGTGATAGAAGTGTCTCATCGCATGGCAGTTGAGAAATGAGAGCATGCGTGCATGAGCAAAGGGCCCACAGAGCTTGGAAGAAAGGAATTCAGGAAGGACCATGGTCCCAATATACCTCTGGTGGCATGCCCACAGTAACTGCACTTCTTTCTATAGGTCCCAGTTTTTGACACTTCTATTACTCACCAATAACAGTACATGCGAAGTTACAGGTCTTTAAGTTATAGGGGTTGGGGAACATTCATGATTTAAACTATAGCATCCTGCTATGGTCCGCAAAGCTTCCTGTTTTCATCAGTATAAAATGCATTATTGTACATTCCCAATTCCCAGTTTTAACTGTACTAGACGTATTCAAGAGTACAAGTGCAGAGTCTATTCCGAGACCTGAGACAAATTCTGCATGTGAGCTGTAAAAATCAAAACAAAGAGCATACTTACAAGATCATGGAACAGGATAGTCATTCCCAATCCAAAGGAGAGAAATTTGGGCCAAGAAAGGAAGAACCAGACCAAAGCAAAATCAAAACTCCATGACACAAATAAATCCCAAGTCTCCATGTCTCCATGTCTTGCATTCTGTGCAAATGGTGCCATAGTGGGTTCATAAGAGCTTGGGCAAGTCTGTCTCTCTAGCTTTGCTGGCTGCATCTCACATGACCTCTCTCAGATTGGTTCTGTGTGCTGCCTGTAGCCTTCTTAAGTCTAAGTAAGCTTGTCATTGCTATGAGAAAACATTCGAAATACACAACATAGAAACAGGAAAGATTTATCTGTGCTCCTAATTTAGTAGGCTTTAGCCTGTGATCCCTTGACTGTGCTGCTTTGGGACCTGTTATGAAGCAGAGCATTATAATGGGGAGCTTGTGATAAATCAAAGCTATTCACCTTATGGAAACAGAGAGTTCAAAGGAGCAGAGAAAAAAGATGGGGGGCATAGCTAGATGTTGTACACACCACCAATGATTCAACATCCCTTTGCTAGGTTCCATTGACACCCACAAAGTGTCAATCACCTTTAAATACCATCACAGGCTGCTACCAAATCTTGCATACAGATCACAGATGCAGGCTCCAGATGTTCCAAGTTCTTGGCACCTCTGTCTTCCCAAGGTCTCCATCAAGGCTTCAGTTCTCACCACTGCATATACTATGCTATCAGCAACTTCTATCAGACACTATGATTCCACTATTTACTGTTGTCTTTCCAAACTTATTTTGGAATCTAAGTGGAAGTCTTCATGACCCCATAACTTTGACATTCAGCATGTTGCAAAAGCAGTATTACATAGATAGCACCTAGGTCTGTCCCCAGTGTGAATTTACCAGGACACACTTGACCATGACCACAGCTATAGTCACTTCTGAGTGTTCTGATGTTCATACCAAGGGGAAAAGTAATCCAGGGAAATGATTTCATCACCATCTCTGTGCTAGCTGAGGCCCAAAGTATCACCTTTCAAAGGAGAGTCTAGAAGCAAGTTTATATGGCCACACCTTTGACCTCATGATGAGCAAAAGCTTGTCAGGGCTTCAGATGCTCTTGGGGAATCCTTGCCACCATGGATCAAAGTGCTTGGCTCCCTTTTAAAAGCACTGGTCTCCTTAACAACTATACCCCTGTCAGAATCTTTGAACTGACTTCTTTTTGTGCCAAACTGAGTTTTTCAGATATCTCCACTTTGTTTTGCCCTACTTCTCATGATAAACCTGGCTAAAGTGGTCACCAGTACTCCTGACACTGCCTGAATGCCTTGCTGTCTTGAAATTTCCATGACAGATTGGCCTGTCACCTTCAAAACTCAGCTTCCCACAAGGTCAGGGCAGGGCCCAAACATGCACCTGAAACATTGGTCACAGGGAGACATGTGATGTGAATTATTTGCCAGAATATGACAAGAATGGTCTTTAGTTCAGTTTCCAAGTCAATCCTTACTTTACCTGAAATCTTAGAAGCAAAACCTCTATTTTCTTGAATTCCTTTTACCATGCCAGTCTCCTGAGCCCTCATACGACTTGTCCCTGAACTGCTCATAACATTCTAAGCTTGCCTATTCTGCTTCTCCAAAATTGTTGACCCATGCCCCCTCCCCAAACCTGTTCTAAATGTTCTGACATCACAGTAATGACTCAGTTTCTTGGTGCTTGTTTCCTGTGCCAGCCAGCTTTATGTTAGCACGTAACAAAATATCCAAGATAATCAGATGGTGTGGGAGGTCCTTCTGTCTGTGTGCTGTGATTACCATGAATGAATAAAGAAACTGCCTTGGCCTATTGATAGGGCAGAACTTAGGTAGGCGGGGAAAACTAAATGGAATGCTGGGAAAAGGAAGGCAGAGAGAGAGAGAAGCAGTGGAGCTGCCACCTGAGTCAGACATGCTAAAATTTTGCCAGTAAGCTACTGCCATGTGGCGATACACACATTAATAGAAATGGGTTAAATTAAGATATAAGAGTTAGCCAATAAGAAGTTAGAGCTAATGGGCCAGGCAGTGTTTTAATGAATACAGTTTCTGTATGATTATTTCAGGGCTAAGCTGGCTGGGCACCCCCCTGCAACAATCAGATTAAAAGAAGAAGGGTCTGTGGTATTTATGGATTTATTGTTTGGCTGATTGATTTATTTCACACAGTTTCAGGAATTTTCAGAGTCAGTCAGTCAGCCCAGTTGCTTTCAGGCCTGCGACAAGGCCAGTGCATGGCAGTGACAGTGGATTGGGGAGAAAACTGACCACCTGAGTGAGTGCATCTAGGCTACAGAAAGAGAGGGCAGAGACGTGGGGTCCCAAGAGTCCATGTAAGAGAGAACGTGTAAGAGAGAAAGTGGCAGAGAAACCCTTTTGCCGCTGGCATCTGGGAAACATAAAGAGAGGGCAGAGGCACATGGTCCCAAGAGTCCATGTAAGAAAGAATGTTTAAGAGAGAATGTGTAAGAGAGAAAGTGGCAGAGGAACCCTTTTGCCTCTGGCATCTGGGAAACATAAAAAGAGCAGAGATGCAGGCTCCCAATTCTCTGTGTAAGACAGAAAGTGGCAGGGGAACCCTCTTGCTGCTGGCATCTGGGAGACAGAAACAGAAATATTTGGGTCCCACTGTTCGTTTCAGTCCCACACTCACCATAACCAGACTTTCTTCCATGAAACCCTTCATTTTACAAGTCTTGGTGACTCCCATTGCACTGAATCAGTAAGTAAGCCTTGCTGATTGACCAACCTTTAGGATACTCCATTTTGCATCTTCCTCTCTGATCCTGACTCACACCCTGCAAACCTTCCTACTGAAGCAGGCTCATAGACCCATATTTATCCACATATTCCTCCTCTGTAGGTTTGGTCAAGTTATTCCCACCACCCAGAAGCCCATTCCACCTTAAAGTTTATTCTGATGGTAAACAATTAAGTATTAATTTTAAAGTTACTGAGTCATGAGTAGATACATGGGTTAACCTAGGGAGCGGAGGCAGGACTGTATTTTGAATAATTTGTTGCTCATATTGCCTATCCCTCTATCAATCTGGCTTATGCAATATGAAAATTCATAACTGTTTATTTATAATAAACTCTAATATCAACACAGTATTAATTTCTAATTTTAGTTTAGCATGGCTGCTGATAGTGATGTTCCTCTCACTTGGGAAGGCAAAGTCATTGATGTTAGGGTCGCATCTCAATCTGAGGTTTGACATTACTGTGATATCAACATTTGTGCCTATGTGTCCTCTCCAGAAAAGAACATGCCATTTAGCTATGACAAGTGCAGTCACCTGACAGCTTCCACCTGCAGTGCCTTTGGGATCTGCCACGGCCTTGGCAATGCGGCAGCATAGCTCTCAGACTGCCTCTCTACAATAACCGGGCATACAGAATCACCGGTGTAATTCCTGCCTGTGCTGCTCAGCTTCAGGCTGTTTTCTCAGTACCCTTTGTGCTGGAGAGATGCTCAGGGCTACGCTCAAGAGTACGAATCTTTCTACCCAGTCCCTCTTTTCACACTTTCTTGGTTCTCTTGGTTCTGGGTCAGCCCTACACTGAAGCCTAAGGCTCTCTCTGCATCCATCCTGTTTGCAGTTTATTGTTCATGGTTATCACCATAAACATTCCCTCTCTTTTTCTCTCTTCCATCCTCCCCGTCTCCCAACCTCCACTATGTGTATATGTGTGTGTGTGTGATATTTTTAAATGCTCAGGCCCAACTTGGACGCTGTTTGAAGGCTGTAGATCCCTTAGTAGAGCCTGGCTGGTTGGTTGTCACTAGGGGTGGAACCTTGAAGGCTTTACTTCGTGTCTTGCCATGTTTTCTCTGGCTCTTCTCTGTTACCGTGTGGACAAAGTGCTTGTGCAAGCTAAGCATTGCCACCATGAACCGAACTGCTCCTGCCCACTGTCAGAACTTTTCAGCTCCGTGTTACAAAAGTAACTAAAACCCAGGAGAACCACACATATGAGGCTAGCCTGGACTTTCAGAGTGAGTTTGAGGCCGGTCTGGACTAAGTGGCAAGATCCTGTCTAAAAAGACAAAAGTAAACTAAACATGAACCAAAGAAAGAGATGTGGATGTCCGTGTAGGGTAGCTTTCAAATTACAGGGCGTGCCCTACTATCTTATACAAAGCAGGTACTCATTAGGCATTTTCTGATTTGATGGTAGACAATAATTTCTAGCTGAATGGCTCTCTTCTAAGCATTATGCAGAAACTTGGATGTAATTAAGAAATGAGCCTTCAATACAGTACATTATAAACACCAAGGTTACTGCAATGAAGAAAAGGAGATGAGTTACAATAGGAAAAGAATACATTCTTTGGGACAATACCCTCTCCTCCCAAATTATAGCTTTGTTGCTTTTTTCTTCATAATGAATGTGGTTAAAGAAGAAAACAATAAGAATAATCAATGAGAAAATAAAAGGAAAACCCAGGCACTATTAACAAGCATCAATTCACTCCATCAGCATGGTGGCTTCCTCACCCTCCGGAAGACAGAGTAGCAGGCTTTCATTTTCTCTGGATGTTTACTTACTTAGCTACCCATATCATGGGCTCACTCCTCAGTGACTTTGATAGGCCCCATATGCTCTAAGGAAGTGTCAGACAGACTCATCTTAGAAAAAAGAACCACTTATCCAGTAATAAAAGCCATACAAGTAGTTCATTTCATCTTAATTAGCCCAAGATGATGCTTTTGAAGTACTCTACTTTCTTATCAACACCATGCCTCCCGCTGCATGGGAAGGAGGCTTTGACGTCTCCAACAACACATGTCTCAAGAAGCAGAATCAGTACCCACACATTCTGCCCCGTGCTGTCAAAGGACCTTTAACAGTGTGTGCCTACATGACTGTCCCTTTTCTTCTGGATAAGTGATACTGGTAATGTGAGAGGGCTAGGCAGTGACACCTGGTCTCTGTGCTCAACACCGCAATGTGTACACCTACTGTGTGGAAGGAGGCTACTAGGCATGTGCACAAGCGGGTCTCTCTTTTACTGGGGACTCCATTAGAAGGAAAAGGGGGGGATAATGTCAAAATGCTTATGAATTAGCATATCATTTCTTTAGGGGTACATTGATTACTTATTTCTGTTCACCTTTTTTCCAATTGTTTGCTTAAGACTGAATCTGGTATACAGGATACATCTAGATGGCCATAGAGATACCTCTCTTTCATATTTTCTATTTCTCTCTGGTAGCAGGAACGGAGTCCTCAGTGGCCTGGAGTGTGTGTGTAACCAGAAAACAAGAGTCAAAATGTCACCGGGTGGTGGTGGCACATGCCTTTAATCCCAACACTCAGGAGGCAGAGGCAGGCAGATCTTTGTGAGTTCGAGACCAGCCTGGTCTACAAGAGCTAGTTCCAGTGCAGGCTCCAAAGCCACAGAGAAACCCTGTCTCAAAAAA
>JAQHUG010000195.1:816917-833841 GCA_028555095.1 Dicrostonyx torquatus | reverse complement strand
AAGGGGAGTAAATGTAAATTTTTCTTTTAAAAAAAAGGAAAAAAAGAACACATACTAATAAAAATATACCCTACATATGGAAAAAAAAAGAAAACTCACAGAATCAAATAACCTGGGCTCACAGGGGCTCAGAGAGACTGAACCGAGGGAGCCAGTTGACTTCCTGCTGCTGAGCTTCAGCTCTTGGTCAGACTGGGTGCCACGGCTTTTTCTTTCTCTACCATTTCTTCTCTCACCATGTTTTCTTTAGCCTCTGCTGCCTTTCAGTCTGGGAACAATGAAGCAATAGAGACAGCAGCAGGCATGGGAGAGTTGGGGATGGAATAGCAGGGAATGAGATCAAAGATGAAGCACCATATAAACATCATGATACAAAACCTGTGTTGCGGGAAAGATGGCTAACCGAGGCAATGGCTTTAATTGAATTAAAGTACTAGAATGCCATTTATCATTGAGTTAAAAAAGTGGGTGTCAGGTAATGTGCGGGGAGTGGAGGGTGCAGAGCACAGCCTCCACAAATTACTTTTCCATCTCCCTTCTACAATTCTGATTCACTTCTGGAAACACATTTAGGCTCCAGGAATTTGGCAGTAACAGATGTTCTCAGCCCCAGCACTCTGCAGGAGCAAAGTTAACTGTGAAGTCTGTTCTTAGTTTTGGATATGTAGACAAGAGCACACTGCTTCATGGCAATCATTAAGAACTCTATCATGCTGGGGATACAGCTCAGTAGTAGAGGATGCCTGGCATAAACCATTGGGTTTAATCCAGGACCCAAATAAGAAACTGTACCATGACTCTTTCAGTGCATTTAATGTTAGCGTGCCATCCTTGTAACCCAAGCTTCTCTGTCCACCTCATCAAACCAGCCTCAGAGGTTGAAGATGAGGCTAGCATGCAGAGTAAATTGCAGATGCAGCTCCGAGTTCTGCTCTGCTGCAGGAGATGCAGAGCAGCCTGGTTGCCTAACTGGGCAGGGGGAGGAAGCAGTTGTTCACCTTTCAACATTATTGAGAAAAATCTTATAACACTCAGTAAGGTCAAGCTCACGCAGTGCCTTCCTGTGTGTTTCTTCAGACATCTGCCAAAGAAGAAGGAAGATTAAACCTCTTCTCATTTTTCTGTCCCTTTGTGAATTTTCATGTTATGCAGATTAACTTCCGTTTGTCAATAGACACCCTTAGCTTTTCCCACACCTCATTTCCATCAGACAGAGGTATGTGCCTAGATGAAAATTGATTGTGGCACGTGGACTCCTCTATGCCAGGAGAAGCTTAGATTTGACAGTGACATGGTGGCTGGAATTTGGAGCAAAGACTTTATTTTATTCTCCATGTGCCAAATGGCTTGAGTAAACACAGATTAAAGCTCTCCACTCTCCTTGAATTTCAAAATGACTAATATAAAACCTCATTGACGGTCCCTTTTCCACAGTCCCACACTCTTTTTAACAAGAAGATTAACAGCTTCCCCTCCCACAGTGGGGTCTGAGCTACTGCACGTGCCTGCACAGGGGATGGACTGCAAGCAAATGCTTCTTGGGGAGTGATGAGAAGAGTCGAAAACAAAGCCATGGACTTAGTCAGCTAGCTCCAGGACCTGCAGTTCTTGGTCCTCTACATCAATACTTGAGCCCTTCGTGTTGTCTTTTTTCTCGCTGGTACCTCCTACTTGCTACAGAGTTGCATCATCTGCCCATGGAGGGTGGCTGGAGGATGCTATTTTCCTACAAAGGTGCACCGAGACTGAGCTTGGTATCTCTTAGGAAAAGGGTTGCTGTGATAGTAAAGTGTTAATCTTCAACTTGATGAGATCTAGAATTACCTTGCCTTTGAGTGTGCCTGCCGGCCATTAGCTTAATTATATTAATTGAGATGATAAGATCTGCCCACTATGGGTGACACCACTTCCCTGCACAGAGGATCCAGGATTATATAAAAATAGAAAGACTCAGCTGAAAACTGACATTCACTTAATTCATTGTTTTCTGCTCTTTCTTGTGGTTGCAATGTGTCTAGCTGCTACAAGCTACTGCCACCTCGACTTCTCTGCCCTGGCGAACTCTGCCCCTAAACTGTGAGCACAAACAAACCCTTTTATCTCTTGAACTGCTTTTGTCAGGGTATCTTAACAAAGCGATACGAAAAGAATCTAGCAATCACCATCTAAAGCTTTATATTATAAACTTAATAGAGGGTCCATCAGCATCCAAAGCCATTGTGATCAGCCTGCTTTTGCTGCTAACACAGTATCTTAGCGTGTGTAACATGTGACTGAAGCATGGCTTCTAAATTGTCATGATAAAACCATGAAAGACCCCCAAGAACACAGGCATTTGCCACAAAATACGCCACTGTTTCTAGATGTTAGGTATATTGATTCATAAGCAGAAACAGTTAAACTTAACAAAAGCAAGATCTAGACTGTCACATTCATAGTAATTTGCTTTTAGGAGCTCAATTGCTCCTTCTCAATGTCAGGGTAGGTTGGAAGAGCTAATTGCCTTAATTTTTCAGGCTGGAAACAGGTCAGTTAACCTTTTCCTGACCATATAGGCAATCGACGGCCTCCTTCCCAGCTGCAGATGGGCCATGCTTGAGGCTTCCATCGTCTCAGTGCCCAGTGAACAATGGAAGGAAGAACTGAGCAGTCCATGAGTTCACCTCAGCAGCTGCCTTCCTGGCCTTTTCTTCTGCCTTTTGACACCTCTGCACCTACTCTCCAGCTTCCTTCTGTATCTGAGCCTCTGGTTTCTTCTTCTGGCTGAGGAGACCTGTGTTCTAAGGAAGGACAGAATTCCAGTTAGACAACCCGAGACCAGCAATGCACAGGGAAGCAGCTCCGGGTGGGAGCAATTTATCATAGTCAGTCATATACAGTTAGGCAAGAATTCCAGCCTCAGATTGCTTAGCTGCCCAAACATATGTCAGTGGAAGAGATTTTGCCTGCTTCTGAGTCCAAGACAAAAGAGATGCCAGCCTGAATCACAAAGGAAAAATAAGTCCCACGTGACCTTCAGTGCAAACATAGATTTAGTTTTTAACTCATTGAACAATGTCTTTTTGCCTGTTCAGTGTGATAGAAAGAAGTGTCCCAGAACAGAAGTTGGAGTNAAAAAAAAAAGGAGAGAGTCAAAATGTCCCCCATCTAATTAGTCAGCATCCTGTGCAGTCTGCTGGTGGCCCAGCCACTCGGAGACTTTCCTCCCAGTCACTTCATTTACACATTGTTCTCACTCAGCCTCTCACAGGAAGGCATCTTTTGGAAAGTGCTGCAAACACTACGTGTGAAAAAATCAGGATGGTATAAATAGCTTTCCGATTCTTACTGCAACTTTCTGGCTTTCATTTTGTTCTCAGCAAGCTCTGGGAAAGAACGGAGCCAAACAGCAAGCACCGGATGCTGAGGACACAGAGCCTCTGCCTGCTTCTCCGGGAGGTCAAAGGGCCAGCGGGAACTACAGGATCTCCAGGACACCGCTCTAGGCTGGAAGGAGCCCATTGATAATGGCTTCTTGGAGCAGGTGAGAGATCAGCTTTTTCATGCCGAGCTCCACCCTTCAGGCTTCCCTTTGGACCTCTGCATTGTGCTGGAACTGAGAGTCCAGGCTGCTTTGCAGGTTTCATGCCTGTAACAAACCATGACCTCAGACTACTCACTGGTAACAAGGTTGCCACACGTTTGGGAACTGGAAAAGCCACTGAAAGAATGAAAGAGTCTAGGGAAGGGTATGCCTTTCTCTTTCTGCTGGGGCTAAGCAGGATGATCTCTGTGGGAGAACACCTCCCCAGAAGGGAGTCAGTTGAAGTATGTGAGTTCATGGAAGAGACTGGTAAGACTCAAGAGAATGTGATAGGTTAATTCAAACAAAGGAGGCAAGCTCTCCTTAAACCACAACATTGCAAAATCACATCCACATGCATGTCTGGGCTGCATGGGTATCTTTCAGTCCAGACAGCAAGCTGCATGCGGCAGCATTGAGATTCCATTCCACATGACCTGATAAGCTGCCCCCACCCCCATGTTCAGTTCATAGTGTTTGAATCAGACTCTGAATCTCTATTACACACATGTCACATGCAGGCCTACTGGGAACTTCCTGTGGCCTTACAGAGTCATACAAGAAAATGAATATAACATTTACTCAATAGTTTGTTTCCTGTGCCCTACATTCTAGTGCTAAGGATAGAACCATGAACAAAACAGATGCAACACCCCCCCCATAATAGCCATACTTTCTTTTGTGAAGAAGCAAACCAAATAAAGTGAAATATAAAATACGTTGGATGATGTCAACTGCTAGGGGGAAAAATGGCAGGAAAAGAGAAAAGGCCTCTGTGGGAAAGGCTTCTTTTTGGGGCCATTCTACCAGATATCCAAGCATGACTCCCTTTGTTTTCCTGTACTCAAATGTCACCTTTCTATCAGGCTTCCCTGGCCATCATTGTAGTTGTCTGAATAGGTATGGTTCCCATAGATTCAGGTGTTTGAATGCCCATAAGCAGTGACACTATTAGGAGATGTGGCCTTGCTGAGTAGGTGTGGCCTTATAAGAGGAAGTGTGTCACTGCAGGGGCAGGCTTTGAGGTTTCCTATAAGCTCAAGCTGTGACCAGTGTAGGACAGTTTACTTCCTGTTNCACTGGAGCACCATTAAGAGTGCCTCCTTCCACCTTATGCAGAAGCAGGCCCTGTCCAGCAGTGTGTCCTGGGGCAAGGAGGTGTGTTTTCCTGCGGTGTTTTGTGGATGCTCACTGCACATAACTCCTTAGGAGCTCTTTCTTTGTAAAGGAGGGCACAAGAATAAACGCTGATTTGTTTGTATGGTACTCATTAAAACTCTCCAAGGGAGGTGACGTTTAACATTTCCACAAGCCTAATGAGTTCCTTTTTAGGCGAGAGCAGGGTAGCATGCATTGTGCACAGGGTCATCTGTATTGTCACAGCTTAGGTTTGAAAAGGATGCACCTGCCATTACTCAAAGCCATTTGGCCACGCTGTGGCTCTAAGCAAGAGGTCTTTGAGGGAAGCACAACCACCTGACCAGTGCTGCTTAAAGTGTGCCTTGAGATCAAGAGTGGCACTGGAAAAGTTTCTGAGTCCCTGGTCCTTCTGCAGAGCATCTGATGCAGGGTGGTTGTGGTGAGAGCCTCAAATTTTCAATCTTGAGTAGTCACACAAACACCTGGGACATTCTGTCCCACGTGCCAGGTCTCCAAAGCCTGCATTTCAATGTCCTCCCCTTTTCTTGGTGCCTAGATTCCCTCTAATTGATCTTCTCATTTCCTTTCTCAAGCCCAGAGGGTTTTGTATCTACACTTACAACATGCATGGCAAGTGATCTGTCAGTAATTACCATGAAGTGGTCCACAGTGGATGATCAACTTGTTAATAAAATTCACAATTCCACTTTATATGAATTCAACTCATTATATTTTTTGATTTTTAATTTTTTTGTTTGTTTGGTGTTTGAGTGTTACTGGAGATTAAACCCGGGACCCTCTATACAACAGTTGCACACCCTACCACTGAACCACACCTTTAGCCTGTAACAGCTCATTACATTTAGAACTTTCTTGAATGAGGAAAACATATTCAAGTGAGTCAGCCTGAGGGGATTTTGCAAAGCATATAGCCTATCATCATATCTGTTCCATATACGTTGGTATCCAAAAAAGTTGCTGATGCACATAGATACAAAAGTCAAACTGGAGGCCCAAACTAATTGCAGCATCTTGCAGCTGGCACTTTTCTGGAACATGTGTTATTTTAGCCAACATTTCTAACTGGGGGACTATTGTTCTTTTAGAAAGGGAAAATTTTTGTGTTGTGGGGTTACTTTTTCATCGAGGACTACTGGACCCTGCCCACTAACTGCTCTAGGCACTTCCTAGTCAATCAAAATGTGGCAATCAAAATGACCCATGGCTGTTCCTCTAAAGCTTAAAGCATGCTAGTATGTTTCCCATTGCTTTCAGATAGTCTTCACAAAAGTCACCAGTGTAAACTCTCTGAAAAATAGATCCAGTGGTGTCACTCTTAAACACCTACAATTCTTCTGTGAAATCCATTATTTTCAAATAACATGCAGGCCCCATCAGAACTGTCAGTCACTTATTATTCCTGTAAAACCTCCCTATCCATTCTGTACTCTAGTATGTGAATTTCCCTTCAAACCCCAAATACCTAATCTATGGTTCATCCCTGACTCTGATGTGGGAGTCCTTCTGTGTGCTGTGGTTATCATTAATGAATAAAGAAACTGCCTTGGCATGTTGATAGGGTAAAACTTAGGTAGGTTGGGAAGATGGAACTAGATTCTGGGAGGAAGAAGGCAGAGTCAGAGAGACACCATGGATCTGTGGCCAGAGGTAGATGTGCTAAAACTTTGCTGGTAGACCATGACCTCGTGGTGATACACAGATTAATAGAAATGGGTAAAGTTAAGATGTAAGAGTTAGACAATAAGAGGCTAGAGCTGATGGGCCAAGCAGTGATTTAATGAATACAGTTTTTGTGTGATTATTTCAGGGCTGGGCAGCCAGGACAAACAAACCCTCCTCCAACATGACTTTTTTTTGTGTCCAGTTGACTTCTTCCATGCCTTTTATGACACAAGTAAAGAATTGAGTACATTTGCCTAATTCTATGTTGTGAGGGAGTATGTGCTTCCTCTAGCACACTCAGAGTTGTGTGCTACAGTTGTTTGCCTAGGCATCTAGGGAAAGTGGAGATATTTTGTCTTCATGCAAGTCTTGCTCATCCAGTGTATGGAAGGTGCCCTAAAATTCATTAGTGTATGGCACGTTTATTGCATAGATTTTTCCTTACTGCTATATCTTCTACCAGAATGGTGACAGATACAAAAAATTCATTCTAAGTCACTTATAGACTTACTCTAGAAACTAGGATGCTGACAATTATCCTATTTGTAAGAATATTTCGATATCTCTAAGCTTTAAATCAATAAGTATCAGAAAAAGCAAGTGTCTTAGAGAAACCAGGCAAGATTCACTACTCTCTTTACTGGTAATGAATGCTTGACAATTCAGTTTTTCTGACAGAAGGTTTAGTGTTGTGAGTCAAATAATATCTTCACTAAAAAAAAAAATTGAAAATCTAAGTTGCAGTTTCTCAAAATGTGACTTTTCTTTTGGAAATGTGGTCTGGAATGAAGTGATCTAGGTAAACAAATAATTTATTAGGGATGTCCTATTCAATATAACAAGTATGTCTATATAGAAATCTGAACAGAGGCAGACACAAGGGAAGTTGGTGTGAATATACTAAGAATGTGATGTGAAGACCAGGATCTGAAATGCTGCATTGTCAAGCCAAGAAATACTAAACACTTGCCAAAAAGCCATGTAAAGCTAAGAAGAAACAACTGAAGAGCCTACTATGGGTTTCAGAGAGAGCAGGCCTTGAAGACACCTTGATTTTCGATGTCTAGTATATAGGACTTCTGTTTTAAATCCGTCAGTGGGTGGCACTCTGTTACAGCAGCTATGGGAGTCTATCACACTTGGGAACAAAGCCCCGATACACAGCTCTCCCCACATTTCTCATGCTAAACCCAAGACTTGCCATGGCCATCTTGTATGACCTGGATCAATTCTAAAATCAGCAACTGTTGTCTTCAACAAAGTGATCCACTAATGAGAAGAACTTATGGATCCAACCTGGGTATGGAAAATACCATTTCTTTTCTGGTTTCTAAGAGCTCTTTTTGATTCTGATGAACTGCGTCCATACTTAGTCTACTCTTGCAAGAAGCTCAGTTCCTGTTCCTCAGACTGGAGTTGAGCACTTTGCTGCTCAGCCCCAGCCACCTGCTCCTTCAGATCATTGTTCATGTGTGGACTGTCATCAAGCTGTAGTTGAAGGCCTTACAAAAAAAACACAGGCCTTGAGCATGGATCCCTTTGAGACCTACCTGAGCTCTAAGCAGAGCTCCACCAGTTTGAAAGTAGTCCTGTTTTCAGTGCTCGTTAAGGATGGACTTTGCTGCCCTCACCTTTACTGTTCACTACAATCTATTGCACAGTCGATTAATGTATTCAGAAGCATTTCCATCCCATAATAACTTCACCTGAAAATACATTCCTTTGACTCTGAAGCTGGCTCAAGGATGTGGTTGGCTGTGACACCAGCCAGTTGGCAGGGCTAAGTAGAGTTCCATCTCCTTGAGATTCTTCTATCCTTTGCAGTCTGATGGTCTCAGTTCTGCTTTTAACTTCAGACTCCAGACTAGACTGAAGGACATCCATAGCTTATGGCTGCTTGCTAATAATTTAGAATAACATCCAGGGGAACATAGTACACACACCCTGGCTAAGAATAGATGCCTGTTGTGTTCACAGTGCTATATGAAGTAGAAAAAATTAAAACTCAGGAAAAATACTAGACAATTTGCAGAATGAGTTGTGTTAGTCAGCTTTGTATATGGTAACAAATACCAGAAATGACTCAGTGAATGAGATAAAGGGTTTAAATTGGACTATGGTTTCAGAGATTTGGGTCCATGGTCCCTTGACTCTGTAGCTTAGGAGCTATGGTGGCACAGTACACCATGGTGGGATTACAGGAGGACCTGTTCACTCCATTGTGGCCAGGAAGCTGACAGAAAGAGAGGGAAAGAACACACGCACACGTAGGTGGAGGGAGAGAGGGGGTAGAGAGAGAGTATGAGAGAGAGACATATACAGAGAGAGAAAGAGAGAACACAATGTCCAGCTTCCTGATACCTTTTTCACTACCAGGTCTTACCACCTAAGAGTTTGGTAGTTCCTTCCTAGTAAAATGAAGGTTCTTCCCATTAGGCAATACTACCTTGCACCAGCACCATATGCTGACAACTAAGCCATTAAAACATACACCTTTGTGGGACACTTTACATGGATTTCTCCTATATCTGTCTCTCAAAGGCTCTTTTCTATCCTATTATCCAAAATGCTGTCAATTTTTTACAGGAAACCAAATTGGAAAAATTCAAGCCTTTTTAAAAGAGACCAAGTCCAAAGTCTGCTCCAAGACTCAAGACAAGCTATTAGTTGTAAGCCCCTGTAAAGACAAAAACAATTCATACAGTTTTGTCTTGCAATGGTAATGTGTAACCAAAATTGGAGTAATAGGGGCATTGGAAGGATCAGAGGATAAGAGAAAACCCAGCAGGACACACAATAAATTCTAAGTCTCCCTGTCCAGTAGACACATGGGAGCACATTGTGGATTCTTGAAGCCTTGGGAAATCCTACCCTATAGCCTTTATGACTGTAATCCACATACACGGCTCTTGGCAGGCATGCCACATTTCACGTCTAACTAACTGCCTGTGTTATCTCTACTTCAGTTTTTGTTGCATATTCAGATTTGATTGTAACATTGTTAGGTTCAACACTATCAAACAATCTCTAGCCTCTCAGGTTTTAGAAAAACAATCTCCGAGAAAGCTTCCATGACATGGTGACTCTTGCATTTTGTATGGCTGCAAAACCAGGTTTGCTTGGATGATATGAGGCCTGCTGTCAAAGCAAGCCATGCCTGGCAAGCGTGAACTACAACAGCAGTGGTTTCAGTGTGCCCAGAATGCTGAATGTGGGGAAACAAATGCCAAAGATAATCCAAGAGTGACTCTGAGCAAACATGTCGTCCAAGGCTCTCTTTTCAGAGAAATTTCACGGAAGTTAGATACCAGTGTTTTACCTCTGACTGCAATGGGTAGGGCCTTGCTGACTCCTAAAATGCCTTCAAGGTATGGCTCTCATCATCCTGGTACAAACTGGCTTCTTTATAAGAGCATTAGTCTTCTTAGCATCCACATTGTCCTCCATTGGAACTTTATGCAAACTCCTTTTTGGTTGCTGTTTTAACTCTCATTACAAATCTAATGAAAACTGTCAAGGAACCACTATTTCACCAAGGCCTGCATTACATACTGTCCTGAGATTTCCAACAAAACAATTAGTTCATTTCCTTTAAACTTCGATTCCCATGTAGTCTGAGGGCATGGACAAAATGAACTCAACTTCTCATCACAGTGTAAGGAAGGTGCACTAGAGTTCTTATTTCTATATGCAACCATAGCAGTAGAAAATTAACTCTGTATATTCCTAGAAATATTCTAGTCTTCTGAACCCTTACTGTTACAGACCGTGAAACTGTCCCTTATAAGTTCTATACTTTCATTAGCTGGTTTCTCTGAAATTTCCAAATCCCTCTTGCAAATCAATTCTGAAGGTTTCTGAACCACATCATCATATAGAAGTATTACATTAATGGCCCAACTCATGATACCAACCAGTTTTTGTCAGTATAGGGGAGTGAACCTTAAGTGTTATATGTGATAGGGAAGCATTCTACTCCTGAGCTATTTGTTTTTTGTTTTTGTTTTTTATTCTTTCTCAACTTTAAATTGATCAGGCAGGCTTTGTACTTAAGATCCTTCCACATCAAACTCTTGAGGAGCTAGGATTATAAGTGCGTACCACCAAGCCTAATTTACCAACTTTCTATTTTATCTTTATCTTATACAGCAAATACCTGAGATAAATCAGTGTATAAGGATACTTTGAAATGATAGTATAATTTTGAAGAGTTTTCATACCAAAACAAGGAGGGTGAGGGGTTAGACTAATGAGTCTATATCTATCATAGCATACTGATCAACATTTGCAGACTGCCACCCCCAATCAAGAAAGCACCCAGATTGTTTCAAGTTTCTTATGGGGCAGCTCTAACATTATCTGAAATGTCTATCAAGTCTGTAATAGGGCAGAATCTATATTTATGAGGAAGGAAGAATAGTCTTATATAACTTTCAGTGGTGGAAAATATCAGTACAAGTCAGGAAAGTGCTCAGGGTAAGTGCCATTCCTCCACCAACCCTATTTCCCAAGCTCCTACAAGTATGATCTTGAATCCTTTCCTTAGGAACTGGGCATTTGTTAAGTTCCAAGGCTGGAATCCTATAAGTCTACAAGGATATTAAGTTAACAGATACAGTTAAGAGCTAAATCATAAATCTGTCAATTTGCTTGTGCAAGCTCCAACCCTTAGACTTGAGTCATGTGACTGTATTTGAGAACAGGACCTCCCAGAGACAATTGAGATAAAATGAGGCTATGGCTTTAATCCAACAGGCCTGGTATCCTCACAAGAAGAAGAGGAGATAGCAAGGGTGTGTAAAGAAGGAGAAAGGTCACATGAGGACAAAGTGAGAAGGAAACCATCTGCCTGCAAGCTGAGGACAGAGCTCTAAGGAGAAACCAGACACACCAACCCTGTATTCTCAAATTTTACAGACTCTAGAACTGTGGTGTCATCACCCAGTTTCTGTATTCTGATAGTGACCCCCACAAACTCACGTGGTAATGTTCAGATTAATAGCAGTAGCTTGAAGACATCTTTCCATCTTCAATTTTTGCCCAGTCAACTCCCCACACACAGGAAAACCAAATCATCCTTAACCTGCTATCAAAATCCTCAATATGGTAATAATATATTCTGCTACAACAAACTGACTGTTTCAAATGGTAGTTTTCTCTCCATTGTCTGTGAAACCCCATGTGTACCTAGGACAAGAAAAAAGTGATGTTATTTAAGAAAACTAGAAATGATAAAATCCTGAGAATGTCTGCTAAACAACCAATATTCTGCAGACAAAAATAGTCTTTAAAATCCAAACTTCCTCATGCATATTTTAGGACAGCATAATAAGAAGTTCCTTTTTGTTTCTCAATAGCATTAAATATTGCACTTCTGAAAAGCAAATGATTGTTAAACTGATGGTTTAATGGGTCATCTTTTTTTTTTAAATTGCTCATCTATATCAAGAAATATCAGATCTCCTCAACTGAATGCATATTAATGACCTTTAAATGTTTAACAAGGTATTTTTACTCCTAATAATCATATTAAAGTTTGAGACACTAATTCTGAAAACATACAAAAAATATTTTATTTAAAATAGAGAAAAGGTTTAATTAGACAATAATATGAGTCAAAAAGTGACTAATGGGATTATCTGGCAAAATTTAACATAACTGAGTTTGGAAGAGTTGAGTGTTTAGAAGGAAAAGATAACTGGACATCACTAGACACCTGAGCCTATAGACACAGGTAAGCAAACCATTCGCTATGGTGAACTATCACTGCAATCAGCTAAGCTTTGTTCCAATAAGCTTTTATTGTCCGTGGCTGCTTTCAAGCTACCAATGAAGAGCTGAGTGATATCTACAGAGACCATGGGCTTCACAGAGCCTAAAGTATTTACCATCTGACCCTTTATAGAAAAAAAAAAAAAACCTTTGCCTAGCCCTTCTCTAACCACTCAAATCAAAATAAATACACGAATAACATAGCAAGGAATTTTAACTCACTCTTTTCCCAAACCATCTTCCTGGACGTATCTTGGGAGAGCAGAGTGTAGACCAGCTAGACCGCAAACTTGACCCACTGTGCTGTTCTCTCTACTTGTAATCATTTCATGTGATTGATTTAAAATATGAGGAAAACCACAGCTGTTGGCTGGTCAGGGTTCAGTATGCACCTATGTTATGGTTATCCTTCCCTGCAAACTTTGATTAGATTGAGAGATGCCTATGGAATTAATGAGGCACTGCTCTAAGTACGACTATGACGGCATGTTTGGAGATGATTAGATCATGAGGGCTCTGAAGCAATTCCTTGGTAGAGTCAAAAACTTATTACTGGGAAGTGGTAAAAGGTGGGGTAATTGGGGAAAGTAGGTTACTGGGAAACATGCCCTTGGAAGGTCTATTTTACAGTGGCCTCTTCTTTTGTTCCTTTTACTGGGCTTCCTAGCTGACGTGATGTGAATTGTTTGGCTCCATCAATGCCCTAAATGTCATGATGGCACTAACACCTCTGAGACCAGAAATCAAAACAGATATTTTATGCCTAAGTTTTATCTCAGTGAAAGTAAAAGTGACCAACACACCTGCCAGTCTATCACAGTCCACTCTTTGCACTGCCCTTCACTGACATGGCAGCTAGGGACACTGACTGGCCTTGGGCTGCTCTCCTTTATGTAAATGCGAGGAGATCAATTCCTGCATATGAGATGGAGATCAAGTCCAGGTGCCAGGGATCCTCTCCCCAGCCCATCAGTGTCTGACCAGCTCCCACCTTTCCCTTTAGCCACACCAATGACAACATCTATACAAATAAAACCATAAAACAGCTGAATAATCCACAGAAGTTTAGAAGTTCTGACTAAAATAGTATGCATAATATCCTGCCTACACTAAGAGCACAAGTATTTGTAAGTAAATATTTTATATACATGCTAACTACTCAGATTTTTAAAATTATATTTTGTTTATTCTTTGAGAATTTCATACATATGTGCTGTGCATTCTGATCATATTCTCTCTCTAGACCCCTTCTCCAAGCTCTTCTCATAGCGCCCCCCCCATTATGTCCTCCTCCCAACTTGACTTTTTTTTTTTTTAAAGCACACTGAGCCCAATTAGTGCTGCCCATATGTTCATGGGTGTAAGGCCAACTGCTAGAGCATGGGCAACCTACCAAGGACCACATCTCTGAAGAGAATGAACTCTCCTTCCTCCAGCAACCATCAATGAGAATAGCTCCTCAGCTAGAGGCTGGGCCTATGAGTCCAAAGCTGGAAGTTTGAATGGCTTGATCTCCTGCAGGCAACCAGGACTCCTGCGAGTTCCTAAGTGCAGAGATCGTGTCATGTCCAGGAGACTCTGTGTAACACCTGTGAAGACTTTCCCACCTATACACTTCCAGGCTGGGTCACTTGGGTATTAGTGAGTTCATTCACAATTTCCTGCATTAGTAAGGGTCAGTGCTTTCCTGAATCTCATGCCTCAGTTGCTTTCTTTTTCCCTTTAATTTCAATTTCCTGGCTTCCATCTTAACAGATTGTCTGAGGTTCATTGGAGGTGCTAATGGTTTACAGGAACAAATGACCTTGAACCTCATCCTGCCCAGATTGTATTTCCTTTGAGGGCTATTATTTTCTTATCATTCTTGATGGCTTGGACTTTCATGCCCACGTATATTTTTCCCCTGGAATTCTACTCCATTTCCTCCTAGCCCTCGACTCAGACTGAACCACCAGATTAGAGCAAGGCACTGGCTACAATCTGCTCTCTCACAAAGCAGGGAGGGTCTGGGACAGTGCGTGCAGTGTTTTGTGAGATGCTCGTCTGTCCTTTCTGTATGCACCGATTACAGTCACTGTGAGTCATCAGCTACAGCTTCCACTGAGCTCCTGCCTGAGCCTCAGCCGCCCCTTCCTTTTCCAGCCCATCGCAGCTCATGTTCCCTTCAGCTTTCTCCTCTTAACCTTAGCTGTTTGGATCTCTGACTTCCTTTGCACTGATGATTATAATTGGGGAACTGTTCTCCGACATTCAGATGTACCTGACACGACACAGACTCTCCGAGGGTTCATCTTCCTCACCGCGTTTATTTATAGCTGAGGCTTGACGTTACCTGAGATCAAGCATTTTTTTTTCCTCCTCTTGCAAAAGTTTTTGTTCTCTATGGAAGGAAGTAGGACAGACATCAAGGCTCAGTATTTTTGCAGTACATCAGAACATTCTTTGAGAGCCTGATTCACAGCCTTTCAAGTAGACCAGATTTCCTCACCGCAGTCAGTTCTATTAGAATGCCAGAAAGCAAGAGCTAGGATAACCCAAACACACAAGCAGCCAAATTTAGCTTGACATCTTATTAAATATTGACCTCCTGGGAATTGAGACTGAAAACAGGCTTTGAGAAGGAAGCCGGCCTACACATTAACCATCTTCTTTTGTTTACTTTCCTTGTTACTGTCCTTTAGTTGTTTAACCAATATATTGAAAACAAGGTAAACTTCAGACTCAAATGATTTCCATTTTTAACACATGGCTTTGACCAAGGGGAACTAATCAGATAGATAATATAATCATTGCTAATTCCCTGTGCATCTTTGATCTGTATACTGTGAATCACTTTGCCACTGTTGACTTCCTGCTCTCCCTTATTTACCTTCTGTAGTTTGTGGGGTTTTTTTTGTTTGTTTTGTTTTGATTTGTTTTCTCTCTCCCCTTCCCTGAGAGGCTAAGCAATAGAATATCTAAAGTCACCCACTTGTTTTGACAGAGTTAAGATCTAGCAACTGGGAGCTGTGTCACACTTAGTCACCTGACAGCTGTTTCAGTGGGAATACAAGAAGTAGCCTCACTCTTGCCTCTGCCTTCTCCCACCAGCAAGCAGCAAGTAAAAAATTCTCTCTTCTCTCTCATCTGACATTAAACCTGAGGCACATCGAATTTTTAGTTGTTTCCTCCATGGTTCAGCATCTTCAGCTTCTTGATTAGCTCAGAAAGGAATTTAAGCCAAGGATATTCAGATTCTCCTCTCTGTCTCTCTCTCTCTCTCCTCTCTCCCCTCCTCACAGACTGTGTTTGTGTGTGAGTACATTTTGGTCTCATATGACAGTGGAACATAAGAAAACAAAACCTGTAGAGATTTGTAGTGTTTGCTTCATGTGAGTGGTGTCACACTAATGCAGTATATTCTGGGTCATAGTGAGATTGTGTATTGTTTGTTTTGCTTTGTTTTTTTTTTTGGCAACATTCCATTAATTGTCCTAAAGATAGTCACATATGATCCATTCTCTTCCTTAAAAGATTCTGAGATACACAACCGCTGCTTGTCAATGTGTACACATCTACACTTGCTGTTTCGTCCTCTTTTTTTAAATTCTGCTTCAGCTTTTGAGAGTTTGAGCCAGCAGTGGAGAATCTTCAGCTTCTGAGAGTTCAAGCCAGCTGTGGAGAATCTTATTTTTATTGCGCTCACTCCACAGCTCTCTGAAATGAATGTGTTAGAAGCATTCAATGAAGTCCCTCTTTGAATCAAACTTTTAGGCTTCTCTAATCTCAAAATATCCACCATTGTTCTAGCTCTTCTTCATGGTTGTTGTGAAAGCTTTGGATTTACATTATATCCCTAAATATTAGAACAAGGTGAACAGGTGGCTGCTTTGATTTGTTTTGTGTATATATATATATATATATATATATATATATATATATATATATATATATATATATATTTTTCTCACAGCACCAACATTCTTAGGCCTTTCAGCTATAGCTCAAGAACTGGAATCCTAAAGCAACTTTTAAAATAGAACATTTTCAGGTTGGCTGCTACTATATTTAAATGCCTACATTTATTCCTTGAATTTTTTTTATTATATTCCACCTTTGGGATGAATAAGTAAGAGTATCAAAGGTAGAACAATGAAGGACACAACTCCTACCCAGTGACTTATATTAACTGTAGACATTACAGAAGGATAGAGGGCAAGGTGCATATTTTCAAAGAGTGAAAAATACAACTGTGCCCAAATGTTGCCAAAGAAGAATAAAGCAATTCAGGATGCACTTGGCACATGTTATTGTCATTAGGACTCTCACTATAGGTAGGAATATCTACTGAGTCTCTGGGTTTTTAAATGAATGTCAGGGACTTATTTCCAGGAATGTTATAAAGATTCACTGATGTGTTATTTCACTCTATATGCTGTGAACACCATTGTTTAATAAAGTAGCTGCTTTGGGTCTATTGATAGGGAAGAACTTAGGTATGCAGGGAAGACTAAAGTGAATGCTGTGAGAAAGGAGGCAGAGTCATAGAGAAACCGTGTAGCCCCACCAGAGACTAACGCCGGAACTTTAGCTGGTAAGCCACAGCCATGTGGTGATAAACAGATTAATAGAAATGGGTTAAATTAATATGTAAGAGTTAGCCAATAAGAAGCTAGAGCTAATAGGCCAAGTAGTGATTTAAGTAATATGGTTTCTGTGAGATTATTTCAGGGCTAAGCAGTTGGGAACAAACTAGTGGCCTCCTTATTACAAATTGGTGCCAACATA
>JAQHUG010000195.1:797548-815236 GCA_028555095.1 Dicrostonyx torquatus | reverse complement strand
TTCCTGCTTTGTGGAAAAGTCTGCTGGATACTATGGGCCTGTAGGCTGAAGATGGATGCCCCAATGATACAGAAGAACTTTGGGTAACTGTCCAGGCAGCAAGATGTCTCTGTCAATTCTAGAGTTTTGCAAGTTGCTTACAATGTACTTCCTGTTCACTTAGGTAATATTACATCTTTCGGGAGTCTTTGATGGAGTTGAAGAATTTATAGTTATAGTTTTCCTTAGTTATGATAAAAGATAAAGTAGATATAAATATTGTAGCTGTAATTATTGCTTGATATCTGTTTTATTATATGTAATTTTACTATGTTAAAGTTAAAACCTACCCTTTTATTTAAATAGAAAAGGGGAGATCATGTGGGATTCCCCTCTATATGATGTGAATACCGTTGGCTAATAAAGAAGCTGCTTTGGCTCTGTTGATAGGGCAGAACTTAAGTATGCAAGGAAGACTAAACTGAATGCTGTGAGAAAGGAGGCACCATCATAGAGAAGCCTTGTAGCCCACCAGAGATGGATGCTGGAACTTTATTCAGTAAGCCACAGCCACATGGCGATACACAGAATAATAAAAATAGGTTAAATTAATATGTAAGAGTTAGCCAATAAGAAGCTAGAGCTAATGGAATAAGCAGTGATTTAAATAATATGATTTTGTGTGATTATTTCAGGGCTAAGCAGCTGGGAACAAACTAGCAGCCTCCTAACTACAGTGCTACAACTTATAATGCGTAAATTTTGAGCCCTGTTTCAAAGACAAAATGCATATAAAATAATAAGAAATGCAAATAAAAGATTGCCAGATATTGAATACACAAGGGCCTACGTGTTCTGCAGTCTATTGGCCAGTTAACTCTGGACAGTTCAGATGGTAAGCCAAGCTTCTGTAGCCTGAGGGATGCTTAATATATACCATTAGAAGTTAAAAGTGAACAGAATAGTAATTCTCAAATAAAAGAATGAGTTTGGGAATGTCAATAAGATTTCATTTGTTCTCTTGGCTTTGACTTTAATGTAAAGCCTAAGGAAATGATTAGATAGAAACTTCCATAGAGGGAATGGCTGTTTCTTCTGGAGGAAAATGCCACCTTTAGCCTTCTAGGCTGCACGGGGAGAGAGAGAGAGAGAGTGAATGTTTAGAGAAGGTCTCCCAGAATAACTAGAGTTTTATTACTTATTAAAAGATCTGATAACTTTTTTTTTACCTGTAAATGTTCACCCAGAAAAGAAAAGAACCCTAAGGTTATTATAAATGCACAACCCCAGATGCCACCATTGAGAGGGGTGGACTCTGGGACCCACCCCTGATAAGTAGTTATTGGTGATAAATAGCTGCAGGAAAGGGAAAGATGGTTTTCTTTTAAGAAACCCTTGGTGGGTTGACCATGTTCCAGTGGATGACCACATACCCCAGAGTATGCGGGCAGCACAAATTTGACTGATGTGAAACCAAAAGGTGTGTGTGTGTGTCGGAGGGGAGAATGACACAGTGGAAAGGCACATAATTAGGTGGTTAGGGAAGGTGTGTGGATTATGGGGGGAATTGGAGGGTTTAATAAGATCAAGATACACTGTATGAAATTCTCAAAGACCTAAAAATAAAACAAAAATCCACCTTGTCCAAGTTAATGAAGCCATGAGGAGGAGGCTTGTAGAGTATACTGCCATCTAGTGGTACTAATGGGATGAGCGCTGTGTCCTCGGTGTCTTTCTCTGTGGTTGATTTAGCACACTAGAGGGATAATATACTACACAGGGCTAAAGCTGTTGGTGGGAAATTACATTTCTTATTACTTTGCTATTATGTGTAAGCTTTATCATAAAGCCTTGCGGTTAACATAGCTGTTTCAGTAGTTCCCCAGGAAGAATGGCCAGCGAGTGGAAAACAAGAAGTAAGTGAGACAGGGTTCATCAAATACACAGGAGTCAGTCTTACAGGGACATCCCTCTACCACCTGAACACATTCTGCTCCCTGACGGCAAATGCGGAAGACCTGGAGGAACAGTTAGGCTGGAGCACCAGTTGGGGCAGAGCTGTCCACTGGCAAACCACGCAGTGCAGAAGGACACGGCCGGCTCACGGGAGCTGGACAGAGCTACTAGGTGGACTAATGATGGCGCTTGCACAGGCAGTCTTTCTGGCTTTTCCCATAGCTGCATCTTCCAATGGGACTTTGCCTGCTACTGACTACTGAGCTTTTCCTTTCCTCTCCTGATGGGGATGTAGAGAGCAGCTGAACATCAAGGTGTCCAGGCAGTTGGTTAGTCAAGAGGCTCAACCAAGCAGATGAAGCTTAGCTGGGAACAAAGAGGTACCACAGGGTTTGTCAGTTCATTGTCTGACAAGGAATGAGGTCATTCTCAGCACTCTTTCAATTATGTAGGCCACACCAGGGACAAAGCCAGATCCTGTTTGTGAGATTTGCATCATAACACTGAAAATGCTACCAAATACTCTTTCACAAACATTGTCTATGAATGTCACTTGGAATTTCCTTTGAAAGCCTATCCAAAGACTTTCTTTGGGTCATGGAGAAAGTGTTTCTAACTGATTGTTTAAAGAGATTATAGTTATGAGGATATTTAGTCTTCTGGCTTAAAAAAAGATTCTTATTTTATGTATATGGGTGTTTTGCCTGAATGTATGAATGTTCACCATTTGCATGCCTAGTACCCAAGGAAGTTAGAGAGGGTGTCAGATCTACTGAAACTGGACTTATAGATGGTTATGAGCTGTTGTTTGGGGTCTGGGAATTGAATCTGGCCTCTGGAAGAGCAGTCAGTGCTGCTGAGTCGTTGAATTCAAATATCATCTTTCCAGTCCTTATATTTTTGACTTTTGGCAGATATTCACTGAGCCACTTTTACAGGACAGCAGGGTTGGGCCAGTGCATCTCCATGTTAACACTGCTGGGAACCCCAAGGGAGCCTTGGGAAAATGCACATCCTGATTCAAGAGCCCAGGAAAAGACCTACATTCTTGTTGATACTAATGTGTCTGGACTAGGCCATTTTGAATCCTGAAAGAGTCTGGAAACGGGAAAATAATCTAGTGAGCATGGTTGAGTTTTCACTGCAATCTACAGACTTGTTTTTACTCATAATTAAATTGCTGACTTGGTTTCCTTCTTTGTAAAATGCAGTGATAACATAAAAACACACATCAAGCATTTGGTGTGGTGCCTAGAATGTAGCAGTCACAGGAATAGGTGGCAGTGTGGCACCAATTGTTCTGGAAGGCAGATCTTGCCCAGTGAGAATGTACCCCTCCCTGGTGATCTACTGCTGCTTCTTCCAGTGTTCCCACTACTTTGTTCTCCTGTGGATTCAGTTTCTTGACCTTTTTCATTTCTGCTAAACTCTTGATACTCTCTCTTGCCTGGTTCATGAGCCGAAAAACCAGTTCTGAAGAGAGATGAAAGATTGTCTATGTTAGGGAGGAGGAGGCTTAGTCTTGGATCCATGATACCAGTATAACATTCTCTACAAAAGATTGTTGGTTCAGACTCTTCATGGAGAGAGGCTTTAGTCTCTAAAAGATATGGTACAGGGCCAAATAGTGCCAGGAGTTCCAGAACCAGCATAGTGAGAGTCAAGAACATACCTATCTCTCTGTTTCTGAGATCCTGGGTTATGGAGAATTAGGCAAAAAAAAGTAAAGGTTCTGAGTGAAAATTCTTGGGTTAATTGTAACCCTTTTCTGCTTGAAGAAAATGCAGGGAAAATTTATCTCAAATCGACTAAGTCTTAACAATCACCAGAAGATGTTAAAACAATCCCCAAATTCGAGACCTACCCCAGTCTAAAAATGGGCATTAGCCCCACCTGCCTGAGAGCCTGTAAAAAATGCAAATTCACTGGCACCACCCAGTGAATCAGAAACTGTGGTGGGTTTGGTTGTTTGTTCCCAGGTGCGTGCATAGCTGGGTTCTGGGGTGACTGTTCTAAAACATCCTACAGCCCAGCCAGGGAGCCACACAGGTACATGTACTACACAGGTCAACAGAGAAGACTCCAGGAGTAATGGACTTGCCTCGAGAGCGCATCCGCACCTCAGGTTTCTCAAGAATGCCATACTGGCTCTGCAGTAAGCAGTCTGCTTTTTCGAATCACTCTTTGGCAGCGTATCAACATTTTCAAATTTATTCCTTTAACCCAGAAATTTCATTTCTAGGGATTTCCTCTTCTGAACTATTTTTTGCAAGTGCATAAATGTATATGTATGATGTTATAATGCAGATGTACTTACAATTGTGGATAATCAGATCTAAAAATGAATAAGGTATAAAGAGCTATCTATCACCCTTATTATAAAAGCAGCATAGCCTTTTTTTATTTTGTGGTATGTGTGTTTATGGGGGATTGTGGGTGCATGGGGGAAGGTGTCCCTGTATTGTCTATGTATATGTGTGTGGAGGTCAAAGGTCAACTTTGGGTGTCATTCTCCATGTACCATCCATCTTATCTCTCAAGACAAGATAATTCAATGGCCTGGAACTAGCCACGAAGCCTCAGTTGCCCTGTCAGAGAGACCCATGACTCCATTTGTCCCTGCCTCCCAGCTCTGGGATAACACATGCCCTCCAACATAACCAGTTTTTTTTTCTTTTCTGGATTTTAAGGGTTGAAATCATGCCTTCATGCTTGCTTAGCAAGTATTTCACTGACTGAGTTATCTTCACATCCCTATATAACTTTTTAAAAAAAAAAACAAAACAAAATTCTGTCGCAGGTCTTTGCAAATGTAAATGTATGGGACCAGAAAAGATCACATTGAGTGAGGTAACCCATACCCAGAAAGACAAATGTCACATGTTCTTTCTCATCAGAGACACCCAGCTCCCAGTCCTCGGATGTACATACATGGTAACTGCAGAAACTAGGAAAGTAAAATGGGATCATTGCCAGGATAGGGGTGTTAGGGACAAAACAGAAGGAGACTAGCAGGATACAAGTGATCTGATTGGGAACTGGGAAAGGGGGACTCTTTATGGAGGAGGGAAAGTGGTAAATACAAAAGGAGAGAGGTGGGCAGAATAACAATATAAGCATGTCTGAAAAAGCTACAAGGAATCATGCTATTAACTATCTAAAAATATAGTATACACTATTCTGTGTATAAATATACATATAGATTTTTAATGAACTTTTTTCATCTGTTCTCAGAGTGATCTCTCAAGCCAAGGTCATCCTAGCAAAGCTCCAGTACAAGATGTGAGAAGCCCTCTTTTGAATCCTTGGTCAAGTCTGTCCAAGAGACTCCAACCATACAACCTCTCCCAGGTCAGAAAGGGTGTCCGCCCAGCTCTAGCTGCAGCCCATGCCTGGCATTGGCCACCTCCGTTGCTTCCACAGCCCCATACAATCCGATTACCAGCTTTTTCCAGAGAATAGAAGCCACACTCACAGAGGGCACCAAGCCTTTGCTCAACTAAAGACAGTAATTGAGACCAACATACGTCAGCAGGGGCAGCTCTCTCAACTGTCAAAGTTAAGGCAGCACCTGGGTGAACCCTGGCCTCTGGCTCCTGTTTCTGCATGGGTGTTACTTCCTCTCCTTTATTGAATTGGATCTGGAGCTCCAGATATTTTTGATGTCCATAAATATCTGTTTATCCAATACATCAACGACCAACAAAATTTAAAAAACTTCTTAGTTTCTTTAAAAACACTTCTTTTGAAATTAAAATATAATTACATTGTTTTCCTTCCTCCCTTCCTTGCAATCCCTCCCATGTAGAATAACCTTGCTTTCTCTCAAGTCAATGGGTTTTATTTCTTTAATTATTGTTTTACATATACACATATGGTGTATGTATGTGTGTACATATTGTGGTGATTTGAATGAGAATGTCATCATAGGTGACATTTGACTGTTCCATCCCCACTTTGGTGCAACTGTTTGGGAAGGATTAGGAGGTGTGTCCTGGTTAGAGGAAGTGTTTCACTAGGGGGATTTATGTCCCAGACCAGTTCTCTTTCTGTCTCTGACCCTGTCTCTGTGTCTCTCTTTCTCTTTCTACCTGCTGCCTGTAGATCAGGATTTTTTCTTACAGCTACTGTTCCAGCATCATGCCCCATGTCCATCTGCCCACTACCACACTCCCTACCATGATGATAATAGATTCTCTGAAGCTGTAAGCAGCCCTTAATTAAAATGCTTTCTTCAATAAGTTGGCTTCGTCATAGTGTCTCTTCCCAGAAATGGAATAGTAACTAAGATGTGTGTGTACATATGCTTGTGTACATATGTGTGTGTGCGTATTCCTAAATATATACATAGTCTACTCAGTTAATATGTTACTTGTATGTTTCATTTCAAGCTGACTGCATGGTATCAGATAATCAACTGGGAGAGTCTTCCCCATAGGGAAACTATTTCAACCTTAAGCATTCCTTAATTGCTTGCAGTTCTTTGTCCAGAATTAAGGCTAGGAAAGATTTCCCTATCGCATGTCAGTAGGTCACTTGGTGTCCTCATTCAGGCCGTGTTTAAGCAATTATGTTGATGAGACCTCATGGGTGTAACTTCCTTGACATTTTTAGAAGACACAATCTCACAGCAAGCCTCCTGTTTTTCTGACTCTTACAATCTTTCAGCCTCTTCTGCTATAATCTCTGAGCCTTGGGTATAAGAGGTGTGTAGTAAATGTATCAGTGGGGACTGGGCACCACACAATTACTTCCTTCCTGAGTTTTGATTGGTTTGGGTTTTCTCCAATAGTCTCCATTTGCTGCAAAAGGCTGTGTCGTTGGTGAGGGTAAGCATTACATTTGCCTGTGAGTATAAAAACTAATACTAAAGAGGGTATTTAGATATTATCCTGGTTCAGCAAAGTTTTTGTAGTTGGTTCTTCTCCAAAATCCATGATTTCATGAGCCTAAGCTAATTGCTGGGCTTCCAGTATCAGGCATCACTTTCCTTCGGTGGACCTTAAGTAGAATTAGAGAACTGTTGGTTACTACCAAGTTATGCCTGTCCCTACTGTACCCTTAGGGATAAAGTGTCGTGATGACCGTTGTTGTAGTACCTTGACTGGGTAGGACTGTTGATCGCTTCCCTCCTTCAGAGGCATGTAGTGACTTCTTGTATTATGGAACCTAGTTATCGAGGAAGAAGCTTTCAGGTCAGCTCTGTATCAGACTGTTTGGGTTCTATGTCAAAAGTTCATGGTGTCTTCAGCAATAAGCACTTACTTTCAACCTCTGTAAGGCAACCAAGTGCAATGGCAGTAACCTATAATGTTTTGGGAGTATCTTAGACAACCCTCACAACAATGGCTGATTCTCATTACAGGTGTTGGAAGTGTTTTTGTTAGATGGCTCCTGGAAGGAGAATTGCTAGCCCCTAAGAGAAATTTTCATTTTATCTATATTCATATACACTGACTTACCTGTGTTATATGTAATTTTAAGTACACAGGTAACATAATTCCTTATGACTTTTTCAGACATCTTTATTATTTCTTTGGCCTCTTCCCTCCTTTTGTATTTATCTCCATAATTAAAACTCCACACCTGTTGGGCAGTGGTGGCACAGGCCTTTAATCCCAGCACTCGGGAGGCAGAGGCAGGCAGATCTCTGTGAGTTCGAAGCCAGCTTGGTCTGCAAGAGCTAGTTCCAGGACAGGCTCCAAAGCTACATAGAAACCCTGTCTCGAAAAAACCAAAACACACACACACACACAACAAACAAGCAAACAAACAAATAAACAAAAAACTCCACACCTTTTTTTCCCATTTCTCCCTTCAAATAGATTGTACCCTGCTCTTCCTCTCTCTATTGTCAAACCCATGGTCCATTTTTCTTCAAATACTCCAGATTGCATATTCACATCTGAAGGTGAAAGAGAACATCCAAAGTTGTTCATTTTGTCATTCTGCATATGTTTAATTGCCTTCAATATGATCTTTCTTAGTTCCATTCATTTACTGATAAATTTCATGAGTTCATTTTTTCTTACAGCCGAATAGAGCTGTATATGTACCACATTTCATTATTCATTGAAAGACAATTAGATAGTTTCTATTACCTAGCTCTTGTGAATAGAGAAGCAAGGACCATGACTGAGCAAGTATACACCAGAGAATGATATAGTTGTTTCATATTGTGGTGGTTTAAAAGAAAATGGCTCCCAAAGGGAGTGTTATTATTAGGGGGTGTGTCCTTGCTAGAGGAAGTGTGTCACTGTGGGGGAGGGATTTGAGGTCTCTTATCTCAAGCTTCTCTCAGTGTGACAATCAGTCCACTTCCTGTTGCCTCTGAGAAAAGATGTAGGACTCTCAGCTCCAGCACCACATATTTCTGCACACTGCCATGCTCCCTCCCCTTCATGATGATAATGGACTGAACCTCTGAAACTGTAAGTGAGCCAACCTCAGTTAAATGTTTTCTTTATAACAGCTGCCATGGTCATGGTGTCTCTTCATAACAATAAAACCCTAACTAAGAAGTTGGTACCAAAAGTGGGGTATTGCTGTGATAGGCCTAACCATGTGTTTATTTGGAGGAATTTGGACTTTGGTAATTTGGTTTTGGAAAGCAGTGGAATATATTAAATACTGCTTAATGAGCCATACTATTAGAAGTATGGAAGACAATGGTGCTAAGAGTTATTTGAACTACATGGGGCTCACTCAAGAGGTTTCAGAGAAGAATTTTAATATTTACCTAGAAATCATTCTTGTGATATTTTCGTGAAGAGTGATTGCCTTTTGTGGTTGTCCGAAGAATCTGCCTAAGCTTAAAGTGAAGACTTTGTATTAATTCTATTGGCAGAAGAAATCTCAAAACAGGCTAGTATAGACTCTGTCATGTGGCTTTTTGTGGTAACTAAAGGCTTATAATGAAAACTAAAGGTTTATAATGAAAGGTTTATAGTGGTAACTAAAGGTTTATAATGAAAATGAGCAAGCTGAGCAGCATAAATTACAAAATGTAAATTTTGAGGAAAAAAGTGTACCAGGAAGTGAAGTGGAACTAAATCCTTGTTCAAGGAGATGAATGAATTCAGAAATGAAATAAAAGGAGTGGTGACCTCAAGGTAAGATCCCACCCAGCTAGGTTTCTGACTTGTGAAATGGAATTACAGTCAAGCTTAGGCAGTAAAGGAATACAGAAATCTGGTGAAGACATAATTAAACAAGAGGGCCATGTTCCATCCTCAGTAAACAGCAGAATTTGGCAGCTTCAGCCATGTGGTTCTGGCTTTAGAGTTAAGGATAGAAGAAAGGGTTATAGAAATTGCCTCCATGCCTAAGGACAGTCACTGAGACCACGCATGTGTTAGGGTTGTCCCTGATTGAAGGTTTAGTAAAGAGCCTATTGTGTGAAGCTATGAAGTTGCAGCCTGGATTGCCTTGGAGAACCCAAGACGTTAGAAATACCAGAGTCGTGGGATAGCTGCTGAGGAGAGCTGCTAACAGGAAGTGGAATGAGCCCAAGAGAAAAAAGTGTGTTGCAATCAACAAAGCTGAATGGAATTGGAGATGTGGAGAGACATCAGACATGGAGATACAGTCTTTGGAGTTTGCCCAGCTGTTTTTCAGTCTTGCTTTGGTCCAGGATTTCCTCATTATTCTCCCTTTCCTGTGTTTTGGAATGGTAATGTATATCCTGTGCCATTATGTGTGGGAAGTATGTGATCTGCCTTTTGATTTTGATTTTTACAGAGCGATTACAGTTAAGAGACTGTCATCCATCGCAGAAGAGACTTTGGACTTTTAAACACTATTGAGACTGTGATAGACTATGGGAACTTTTGAGGTTGGACTGAATGCATTTTTTTTTTTTTTGCATTAGGGTATGGGTAAGCTTTTGAGGGTCAGGGAGTAGAATGTGATGGCTTAAAAGAAAATGGCTCCCAAAGGGAGTGGCACTATTAGAAGGTGTGACTTTGTTGGAGGAAGTGTGTCACTGTGGGGGTGGACTTTAAGGTCTCTTTTTCTCAAGCTTCTTCAGTGTGATAATCAGTCAACTTCCTTTTGCCTGAAAGATGTAGCACTCTCAGCTCTCAGCATCACGACTGATCCTAATGGACTGAACCTCTGAAACTGTAAGTGAACTCCCCTCAATTAAATGTTTTTTTTTTTTTTTTTTTTAAGTTGCCGTGGTCATGGTGTCAATTCACCATGACACAATGGTAGATTCATTTTAGCTTCCTGGGCACTCTCCACATTGATTTCCAGAGTGAGTGAATGAGTTTGTAATTCCACCAACCACCAATGAGGGGTGGTCTCCTTTCCCCACATCCTTTCTAGAATTTATTGTCTGATTCTTTGTTGATCTTTGCTATTCTGTTTTGCAAAGTTGTTTTGATAGAACCAGAAGAAATAATAAGAGTAGGTTACTTAAAAGTACCTTAGGCATGTTCAGTCTTGCATAAGCTCCATGACTATGTAGCTTCCAGGGAAGCCTTCTACACTTTTCTACTCATTCTTTCCCCTTCCTATCATGTGGCTTCTACATATGGCACAATTCTTTCAGTCTTCCTCACATCAGCTCCACTCCCCAGACTGATGTTTATCCCAAATCCACCCATCCAATGCCTATTTAACAGAATCCATTGCTCCTAATGGTTCTTAGGTCCCTCTATGTTCCCTGCAGCATCCTCTCCCATGCAGTGGTTTATCAAAGATCCTGCCCTGGGACTCAGTACTACAGCACTCTTAGGAGTTCTAACTGATGAAATGTATTTTCTCGTTACATCTCCTGCAGGCTTCTGGCTCTCCCATTCTTATTCTGCCATCATACTTCTTAAATGAAAGAACAGACTAGAACACAGCTTTCTCAGCTTTAATGATATTAAATGGAGAATGGTCCCCAGGAATCATTACACACCACAAAACTAATCTGTATCAGCCAGGCTTCTCTAGAGGAACAAAGCAAATAGAATATATACGTAATTACAAGAGGGGATTTATTAGATTGGCTTATGTGATCAGAGGCTGGATAGGTCCATAACAGTCATCTGCAAGACAAAGAGCCCGAGAAACCAGCAGCAGCTCATATAAAAAAGATGGAAGCCTTGGATAAGAGGGACCAGTGATGCAGTTCCAGTCTGGGGCTGAAGACATAGAAAGCCTAGGAGAGTTACCAGTGCAATTTTTTATTCAAAGGCTGCACTATAATATTCAGGAAGATAGCAACAGAAAACCAAAGATGAAAGTCTGACATGTGTGAACTTCCCTTCATTCTAACTTCATGGTCTACCCAGGAATCAGCCCAATGGGCACTGCTATGCACACTTAATGCAAGTCTTCTCCATCCTGTCTACCATGCCACAAGTCAAACATTTCTGAAGATACACCTGGAAGTATGATTTATCTGTTTTGAGGCAACTCTTTTCTAGTCAGGTTGGCAACCACGATTCACCAGCACACAAATCAATAAAACAATAGGATAAACCTTTTGTTGATGAAAATCTGAAGAAACAGTCGGTAATGAATACATCTAGGAAGACGCTGGGCTCTATTCATGCCCAGTATGCTGGCTTCCTGACAATGTTACTTTACTGTTTTACTTGTTTCTTCCTAAGAGGACATTCTGGTACATCACTCAACCTAAATCAGTAGCCTTGTAAAATAATTACATGCACTGTGACTCCTTTAAAAAATGGATAAATATCAGAAAATAGGAGCTTTGCTTTCATGCTGGTTTCCCAGGACTGCAGGGTTCACTAGGTTTCATGAAGCTTTAGAATAGCAAGCCACTTCTGTTGTTCTAAAAAATGGTTTTAGAAACTAATTATTAACTATTGATTTTGCTTTTTAACTTACTGTCCATAAATTTGCATATGACAGAGGATGTGAGAAATTTAGAAGCTGATTTTTTTTTTTATAGAATGTAGAACACAGAAGCAGTAACTGGGCCCCTAGAGAGCTTGGTTCTGCTAACGCTACTTAGTTTGGTTCTCCTAAAGCTACTTGCTAAGAGCATCTCAGCCTGGAAATAGAAGCAGACATGTTTTCAACTTTCTAGTTGAAAAACAGTCTTCCAGATTTTTGTTTGGCATTGTCTGCTTCCCTGAGGTAGTGAAGAGCAAGATGCTTTATTTATATAACACTCAAATGATCTTAAAGCAAAAAGATCTTCTGGTACTGCTATGTTTGCCATCATTTTTCCTCAGTGTTCACAATGCTGTAGAACTAATTGCAGCAAACACACAAAGCCATCAAACAGCCCGCATTCATCTGTACCCAACCCTAAGAAAACATCAAACAAGCGAGACATAGGCACTTTCACTTGAGGTCTTCAATCACCAGAAGGAAAAAAATATTACTTGTCAGTGAAGGACAGATTTGGACATGAGGAGAGATTTCAGATCAATGCTCCACTTTTCTGGGGTCCAAGGTTTGTAAGCACCTATTGCATGTATTTTTAGGAACTGTCATTTCTAAGCTCTTCATGAGCTACTATGGGTAGAGATGTATCCTTTAGTTTCCCATTTGAAACACAGCATAGAAGCTGTTCTGCAGGGACACTGCAACCCCATTCAAAGTTCACGTGAAAAACTGAAATAATATCATTTCCAAGTGAAGCCAAAGAGAAACAGATTGATCTTCCTTGTCTGCACTTGCTTTTGAGTAGACCTTTAGTGAGGATAAGCTGGGGTCAGACCTTTAATGAAGATAAGCTTTTATGTGGCACTGGCTATGAATCTTAAGGATGGCCATGAGATAGTTTACTTGCAAAGCAGCCAATGTTCATTAAGCCTAAATGGCAGATGCTAGTGTCTTCAGCTCTTCCTGCCCATCTTCACAAACTCTTGGCATAAGCTGTATACCAGAGACCCAGTGACTTTGATGAAGGACACATGTTTATAAATGGCTCATTCCAAATAAAATCTTAGAATTAAAGTGATAGCCCAGTTTTTGAAATGAAGCTGAAAGTATCATCTTATATGAATTTTTTTCTCTGTCCTTAAACAGAGCCCTATTCTTTTCCCTCTTTTTAGAGTCTCTACTACTTCATGTTACCATTTTTAGATCCTTTAGAGTACGTGTTTCTTTCTCAAAGTGAACAGTTAAGCTTCTGTCTTGAGCTTGTTCATACACTCAGCAAAGATTTCTTAAACACATACCATAAATAGACACAGTCATTATTCTCTTTCTTCTGCATTTGGTCATCTCCAGGCTGATGAGATACCCTTGCCCCATGCTCTTGTCATCATGTCCATACTTCATTCTCCACTGCACTGTTTCCTTGTTGACTTTGAATAGGTGTCCAGTGTGAGCCAAACTTGATGCCTTATTCACAGTTATGCTGCTCTTGTAGAAAGTCAAGTTTATACCAGCCTCTTTGAAGGTCAGAGACCAGAGCACTCTGGGACTTCAGGAGAATGCATTTTTTAAAAGGCATCCATTATTATTAACAGTAGTTATTCATGTATTTTATTATTTATTTATTATGTGTATAGTATATTGTGTGTGCACATATGTGATAGTATGCTCATCTATGCATGTATGCCTGGAGGCCAGATCTTGACACTGAATATCTTCCTCTATTGCCCTCCATATTATTATTTTTTTTGAGACAAGGTCTCTCAATGAACCTGGAATTTGCTGTTTTTCCTAGCCTGGATAGGCACTAGCTTCTGTGATGCATCTGTCTCCCCAACCCATGGATAGAGTTACAAGCCTGTATCACCATTCCTAGCTTTCATGTGAGTGCTGGAAATCCAAATTCATGCCCTTACACTTGCATATCAACCATTTTACCTGCTTGAGCCATTTCCCCAGCCCTAACAATAACAACAAAACACTTGTATGTGGCATCTTTTAAAGATTACATTAGCTCGCCATAACTCATGCTAAACCTGACCCTAGTAAGATAATAGCATGGAGAATATTGAGGACAAGAAGATAAAGAATAGAGTTTCTAATTTGCCATTAAAATAGGAAAGAAATGCCTATTTAGGGAAATGTCATTCTGTCTATGTGGACTTCAGTAATAGATAGGCCTGGGGTTGTAGAAATAGTGGATAGCACAAAAAAAAGCAAGCAGAGAATTCACTATGTTCTTCATTAAGAGATACATTTATCATTGCATGTCCCTCAAATCTTGTTGAAGCAGAAAGAATCACTAAAATTTATTCTGGGCTTTTTCAACCTGTTGTTAGGGAAAAAACATCGTATTTCATATGCAAATATCTGAGGATTTCATTATTGCCACTTTAAAACTGAATTTTAGGTAATGATAAAAACGTTCTAAATATACATATGCTGCCCAAGATGACAACTACTAGCCACATGTGGTTGTTACATACTAGACTGGATCAGTATAATGCATGATCAAAGTTAAATCTTCTGTTTTATTTCATTTGAATAAATATGCATGAAAATTAGAAACCTATATTATAGTAGTGGCTCTTGTTTTCACTTGGTAGCAGAACTAAGATTAATGAACATTTTCATTATTTAAATAATGGTCTAGCTAGCCAAATGGCATTATCCCTCAGCCCATACCCTTGTATAATAGGAAGAACCACAATACAGCAAGTCCTCACATGTTTTGTTTGTTCTACAGATTAAAAAGGCATCACTGTAAGAAACTGTAAGTCTCGGGGCACAAGGCTTAGTCAATGGCAGACTTTCCTGGACAGTAAATGAGGAGCAATACAAAGTAAATCTGAAGACACTTGGGTTCAAATTGTGGCTTTTCCTCTTCTGTAATATGTATCTATCAAACAACTTTTCTAGACAATCACATTATAAAGATAGAGAAGACAAAGCACTTATCCTAAGATGTCAAAAAGAAATCAAGAGCACACACAGTCTTAACATCTTGATGCATAAGATATATTAGATCCTCACTAGATTAGAACCTTCTAATTTTTGAAAAATAAAACAGAATGATATAATGAACAGTGTTGGTTTCCTCTAACCATTCTTCAAGGACTTTAGAGAAGTGTCTTCAAGCATATATAATTATATTCAAGTGCTATAAAATCTTGAGACCCAACTGGTAAAAGATTGAAATGCAGATAGGAAGCCATTGTAACTTGAGAGGAGTAAAGTGAAAAACAGATTGTGAGATGAGGTGGCTGGAGGAGCCAGAAGCCAGATTATGAGGGGTTTATAGGCTGTTTAGAAGCCAGTGTCCTGTGGAAATTCCTTTATACTGTGTGAATATGTCATTGTGATTGGTTCAATAAAGAACCTGACTGGCCAATACCTGAACAGAATATGATTAGGCAGGAGAGTAAGACTAGAAGAATTCTGGGAGTATGAAAGGGAACATGCTAGCCATCCTCTGAGAAAGCAGAACATATAGAAAATGAGGTAACAAGCCATGAACTGCACGGCAAAGCATAGATTAAAAAAAAGCATTATTTTAAATGTAAGAGTTAGGTAGTAACAAACCTGAGATATCAGCGAAGCATTTATAATAAATATAAGCCTTAGTGTGTTTATTTGAGAATAGATGTGAGACAGGAAAACTCTGCCTATACTAGTGGGAAGGCAGTCAGAGAAGTCTTCTACAATAGAATCCAAAGTATCTCAGCATCTTCAAATCTCTCCATAGTATACCTGACACAAGCTATGTGACCTTCAACAAGTTATTTGCCTTTTTAGTATTCTGATTTCATAGTGTATAAGGTTGTAAATCCACCCACTTTGAATAACTGATACAGTGAGTGAAGTACCATGATACAATAACAAAGGTATAAACTGGTAGTAACTGAGAAGTCTACATATAATAAAGAAAATAAGCGAAGTAAGTAAGAACATAGTGTAATATGTATAAACAAAGACTGAAGCCCTTCCACCATCAGAGTATATGGCTTCTAGTAAGAGAGGGACTTTGGAGTCTTAGCAATTGCATATGAACTAAGAATAAGCTTTTAAGTACTGGGGATCAAAGAATTCATCTCTAATATTAGGCAATATGCTTCCACCTAAAAAAATGCTTTCACTGATGCTGCATAATAATATTGCCACTTATAGGAGAAAAGGCTAATTTCTGTAATGTATTGACAGCTTAAAAGTAAAATTGAGCTAGTCAGTCTTATTAATTTCATTCTAACCTTCTATTTAATTGAGTTTCCTGGTGAATAAATCCCACAGAGCCTTGCTGGCTTTCTGCACAGGCAACAGTGCACACTAGCAGCACATACGTGGCCTGTCCTAAATCTGAGAAACTGGAGAAGTGGTATGAGTTAATGAGGAAGAGCCTTCACTTCAAGGTTCTTCATGGTGCACAGCAGGGTAGCAGGGCTTCCTATAGGGTGAACAGAGTAGTGATATGGGATGTCCTTCTGTTTGTAGGACAATGATTTTTACCTTGTAAAGATTTGTGTCTTGTACTTGTTTAATAAAATGCTGATTGGCCAATAGCCAGAAAGGAAGTATAGGCAGTGCAACCAGGAAGAAAGAAGAGGTGGGGCAATGAGAACAAGAGAATTCTGGGAAGAGGAAAGAGTCAGTCTGCAGTCATCACCCAGGCACAGAGCAAGCAAGATGTGACTGCCTTGTTGAAAAAGATACCAAGCCATGTGGCTAACACAGACAAGAATTATGGGCTAATATAAGTTATAATAGTTAATAAGAAGCCTGAGATAATAGGACAATCAATTTATAATTAATGTAGATTTCTGTGTGTTTTTTTGGGACTAAATGGCTGTGGGATCAGGTGGGACAGTAATCTCTGTTAACAGAAACTCCTGGCAACAAATGAGGTGTGGGACCTGGTGGGATACAGAAACCTCAGTCAACAATTCTGTTTATGTGTTTCTCTTATTGGTTAATGAATAAAACTGCATTGGCCTACGTCAGGACAGTGTAAAGCCAGGCAGGAAATTCAAGCAGAAATATATATAGACAGACAGTAGGCAGAGTCAAGAAGATGCCATGTAGCTGCTGAAGAAGAAAGATGATGCCATTGGAACCTTACCTGCAAGCCCTAGCCTCGTGGCAATACACGGATTAATAGAAATAAGTTAATTTAAGATGTAAAGTTAGTTGATAAGAAGCCTGAGCTAATAGGTCAAGCAGTGTTGTAATTAATATAGCTTCTGTGTGATTATTTGGGTTTGGGCAGCTGGGAACGAGCAAGCAACCTCCCTAAAAAATGGCGCCAAACATGGGGATAACCCTCATGGCCAGCCACACACTTTGGGTCCATGTGCTTGTACACCCACTCAGGATTATGAGGAAAGTAACTGAGAGCATGCATGCTGCTCAGCACCCCAGCCTGTGTAAGCAGCTGGATCCGGTCTGCTAGGTGTGCAAAAGCAGGTAAGCATAGTAGAATCCAGAGACATTTCCAGGTCACGCAGTATGCTGCATGACAGATTTTGTTTTTACTCAGACAAAAAAAGCATTTATGTACTACATGGCGCTTCCCAGAGCTGAGGTGGTGAGTACAGCCCCCACCCAGCGGTACCAGAGCTGTCAGTAAATATACTTCCACCATATTGAAAGGTGAAGAGAGGTGGAGCCAGCATCCAGGACTGCTGCAACCACACTGCTTACCATTTTAAAATGGTCCTTGTCAGAAAAGGATTTCAGATACACAATAGAGCAGATTCAGACATAAAAGACCTGTAAATGATACATAGTGTGTTTAAAAGTGTATGTAGGGTTGGGATAGAGTGAGGAAAAAGAGTATAGGAAGTCATAAAAAAAAGTAAGGTCTTTAAAGATACAATAAAAGTAATATAAAAGAGTGCAGACAGTGATAGA
>JAQHUG010000195.1:751205-770374 GCA_028555095.1 Dicrostonyx torquatus | reverse complement strand
TTAATCAGAGGTAGAAATGTACACTGCAATATGGTAAATATATATCAATACATAAAAATGTTTCAAACAGGTAGAAGCTTGTATGCATACAATATTAATATAATTTAACCTTGTATCTATATAGAAGAATCTATGCCAATGTAATTATCTATAAACAATAACTCACAATACCAATCTATTATCCCATCTTGTGTAGGTCTGGCCAGAATGTTGGGCACTAGATAAAGATGCAAAACAATCCTACACCAGTTTGATTAAAATGGGTTATTTATTGGAGGGGGAAAAAACTTACAGAACAGCGTCCTACACCACAGTCTTCTTGTTGCAAACAGGAAACAGAGAGTCAAGGAGTCGAAATGGGAGCTGGGACCCGGAATCAAGAGAGAGAGCAGAGGGTTGCTGCCACTTTTTAAAAAGTGAATGAAACCACGCCCTAGTGGGCTGGTATCTTAAAGGCTATTGGCTAAAGAAACAGAAAGAGCTTCCGCAACACAACTCATAAATTTTAAACATTTTACCATTCTGAATACTGTGAGGCAATCTCTCTGTCCCATGGTGTTGCACACAGGACATGAATCATCCTTTTGTCCAACATAGATGTGGTGCTAGAATTATTGGCTCTTTGGTCACTAACTGGGAAAAAAAGATAGCACATGTGGGATGTGGGCACCATTCAAGCTTACAGACATCTACTCAAGGTTCTGCAGTGTATCCCTTCTAGATAAGAAGTGGTCACTGGATCTTATTATCAATCACAATATCACACACCCTATTTAAAAATCATATGCTATTGCCACTGATCTCATCAAAAATCTATAAGAACTGGAGCTGTCTACTGATGGTAGACTGCAGTTGCATTTCAGTTGTATTTTAATAAATAAAGACTGCCTGAAGATCTGAGAGTAAAGTAGTCCCACTGGTCAAATTTACAGATCAGATTATGAACCCCCGTAGTCACACTAGTTGCCATAGAAATCGGGTGGTGCATGCTTTTAATCCTAGTGGTGCACACCTTTAATCCAAGTCCTAGAAAGGAATTTAAGATGGGGGAGACAGCTCTTAGACACAGTCTCATTCTAAGATTCTGGGAGGTAAGATCGCCATTTCAGACTGAGTCGAGGTAAGAGCCAGTGACTGGCTGTTTTGCGTTTCAGATCTTCAGGTTGAAACCCAATTTCTGACCCTGAGTTTTCATTTAATTGTGCTTCAGTAGATACATGTTTTTTATAATCTAATTTTTTTACCTATATTCTGATTTTATAACTGGCAATGAATGCTGCCAGTTGCACTTTGAAGTGACAGGATTACTTTGTTCATTTGGGAGGAAATATCCACCAAGCATAGATCTGCATAAAGTTAGTTTGTCTGTCAACTGCTCTTTCAATTTAAAAAAGTGATACTTCCTGAATAAAGCTACTCATTTAGCTCAGACTTAATCACACATGGTGTGTTACCAAAAAATAGAAGTGAGTAGGTATACTCCTGCTGACAGCCAGAGCATCAAGAAGAAACATGCACCGAGTGTAGGTGAAGTAGATCTACTGCTTCATGGAGGATACCTAAGTGAAAAAGCTTCTGGTGCTGAGTACACACAAGTGAGCACAGTGATTTCTAGTTCATGGAGTGCTAGTGGCTCACTGTGTAACAATCTCCCAGTGATGGGTATTAGCCCAGCCTTTGCGCTATCCATAAACAAAGAGAGAGCCCAGAGAGACAAGAAACATCTATATTACAGAGACATAACTTAACCTCAAGACTCCTATGGGTTTTGAGCATGGCTTAAAACTTGTAGAGCTAAATTTTAAGGATCTCTGAGTGAAAAATCATGTTAAAATTACAGAACATTATGTTTGTATCACAGAAACAGTGCCTGCTGTGGCATATTGGAATGTGTGTGGCATGGTTCGCCACTAAAGCCAGATACAAAACACTCACAGGACAGGGCGTGAGAAAGAACCATGTGTAGTCGCAAAGGATAGACTACTGTGCTGGACTCAATGAGGGGAGGGGAGGCTAAGGTAATTATATGAATGATCACTGGACTGTCGATCATCATTCTGTCAATGGTCATCTATTCCATGTGCTAAATCTAGGAACAAGCTAAACTCACAATGAGTTATCAACCATAAAAACTTGGAAATCTGGCAAGAAAGCTATTTTGACACTAGCAAGGACACCAGGAACCTTCTCATGTGGTTAACATCTTGTAACTGTTAGCAGCCCAAGACACTGGCCATTTCTAAAACAAGGCACCTACACACTGGCCAGATTCTCAGTGGCACAGAAAAGCAACTTGGGAATTTACAAGAAGGCTGATCATTAAAACTTCTTCGTACTATGTTTATACTCATAGATCAGTGTCTTGCTCAGCCATCATCAGAGAAGTTTCCTCCTGCAGCAGATGGAAGCAAATACGGAGACCTATAGCCAGAATATATGCAGAGAGTGAGAGACCTGGGAACACTCAGCCCTAAATGAAATGTCTCCACTAAATCTCTCCCCTCAGGGCTCAGGAAACGCTGGAAAAGGAGGTGGAAAGAGTTTAGGAGTGGGGGTAGTGGAGATGACCAAGGAAAAAGGCCCTATAAACACAGCACAACGAATGCATACACATATTCGCAGAGACTGGGGCAGCATGCACATGGCCTCCATGGGTCTACAACAGTTGGGATCCTAGAACTGAAAGCAGTGGACTCATGTACCCATCTAGCCCAGAAGCTACCAATGATATCCACTTGTAACTGAAAAATTAGTTTGCTCCAAGGGAGTCTCACTAGGGAGACAAACCACTCTTTAGAATAGGTCCCATGCCCAGAGGTAGATGGTCAACATAAAATGAACTCGACATCTTTGGAGATCCTTTTATTCATAATATTGTGTCCGATCATGTTTTTAACCTTACAGGTTCTTTGTGTATAAAGTATGGCTTCCAATTTTGTGTTTTTATGGGATTATTGTATGTGTGAATGTGTGTCTCTCTGTCTATATGTATTTTTGGTGCTTTTTCTTTGACTCTTTTTTCTTCTGTTTGTTTTTTTCTTGTTCCCATGTTTTGCTTTATCTTATTCCTTAGATGCTCATTTATTTTCTAATGAGAGACAGAAAGTGTATGGATCCAGATGAGAGGGAATACGGGAAGGAATTGGGAGGAGGAGGGGAAACCATAATCAGAATATATTGTAGGAAATATCTATTTTAAATAAAAGAAAAATTTATTTTAGGTACAGAGCCCCCTCGAATGCTAGAGTGGAAAGGGTGAAGAAAATGGTCCTGCATGCTAAGCAGAATTAGCAGTTCATACTCCTTCATTTCACTTACTCACCCACCAATTTCCTTATCAAAAAAGTGAGTAGAAAATTAATGGCAATAACTAAGGGAAATCACTGTGCCTGTTCAAACATTTCATGCAGAACTTATTTCAGGAGAGATGTACAGTTATTCTCTGATTATTAGCATCTGGACTGTGGCACCTAAATACTGGTCACATTCTCAATGGCACAGGAAATCAAACTGGGGATTTTCAAATAATATAGTATCATAACCCAACTTAAGAGTATGATAAGGTTCCTGGTGCCCCTGCTAGTGCCCACATAGCTTCTTCTTCCATATTTTCAAGTTTTAATGTTGTAGTTCATCCTGCCTCTAACTGAACCCAAGATTTCGAAATGTTAGAAAACTCAATGATCATTTTGTGTTTAAAACTGTGTGTGTTTGTGGCCAATAATTTATTGATTTTGTCACTGACTCAGGAATCTATCTCTGAAAATCTGTTGCTAAATATAATTCTAATTATTCACACATATCACACCACATGTTCTATGTCACAAGCAAATAAGTTGAGCCAGAGGAAAAGTTGAAGTAAACTATAATCCATTTAGTTCAGGAATGAGGATTAGCCGTTGTCAATGACTGAACACTCAAGACAAAAAGAAGATGGTGATAAGCTGAAAATAAGATATAAAAAGTTAAAAATGGGAAAAATTAATAATGGCTGATATAAAAGAATAAAATATAAGACATTGTATTACTTCTAATTCAGCAAATGCATATGGTGCACCAATCAAGGTGAGGCAGGTTATAGATGAGTGTCACAAATTAGTGATAAAACAAGGACTCTTGTTGTCATAGTATTTCCATTCTTCCAGAAGGAAATCAACGTATTTACTATGCCCTGTTTTTTGATTGTGTGAGGAGAACAAACACTATTTTAAGAAGGCATATTGAGAAAAACGAGTTGACTATTTTCAAATGCCATTTTCTCCGAAGGACAAATTCGCTCCAGATCTCCCCTTGATTCACCCTCATCTCCAAGTCTCTGAAGAGTTAATAAAGTGTTTCAGGGAGAAAGAATAGTCAGGTGAGGATTACAGGCTATGTGTGTGTCCACTGTGCTCAAAGCACATCAAGAAGGCCCTTGTGGCCAAGGTAAAATGAGAGAAAATTCGATAGAAAAATGCCCAACAATGAGGTTCAGACTTCTAGACCAGTGGTTCTCAACTTTCCTAATGCTATGTCCCTGCAGTGCAGTTCTTCACATTGTCGTGATCCCCAACCTTAAAATTATTTCATTGCTACTTCATAATTGTGATATTTTCTAGTGTTAAAAATAATAATACAAATACCTAATATGCATGATATTTGATATGTGATCCTTTAACTAGGCCAATCTATCAATTATAGCTTTTGCTGAGTATAAACATGGTAAGAGGCCACTCTTAAAAGTTATTTGGTGAGGTAGAAGTCATATCAAGAGACTCTTCTAGTGGGTGGCATGGATAGCCTCTACCGTCCTTTGAGCCTGGGAGTTGTTTTTGCCAATTGCACATTACTTTTACTCTTGGCAGGACCCCCAAGCAACAGAACTTGGACCCTTCTCAGAAAATAGCATGTCAATGTTCTCTATAAGGATGACAGAGTTTCTCAGGATTGACCTATGGATTGAGAAAATAGGCTTATTCACACTCAGCCACAAGGAAAGAATGAGGGGTTGGTGGAAGGGGCCCTTGTGACCCCTTCTGCTGCCAAGATTTCAGCTTCCATCAGAAAGACACATCTTCTAACCTGCAAAAGCACAACTAACCCTGTGGCCTGGGTTCCTAAGTGGTCTATCCTGTATGTTGTAGTGAAGAAATATAACTTTCTGAATGCCAAAAGCCTCTGTACAGCTCTTTACTGCTAAATTTTAAATAATAATAAGAAAAAATAAAAATGATATGACATGGCTATTTTATTACTTTATATTACATACATTTCATGAGGGTGAAATACCTTGCATGCAGAGTTTTTTGTCTGGACCCTAGTTCCCAAATAACCACACAGAAACTTATTATTAATTATAAATGCTTGAATGATAGTGCAGGCTTGTTAGTAAGTAGCTCTTACAATTTAAATTAACCCATATTTCTTACCTACCCTCTGCCACATGGCAGTATCTTTCTTCAACATGGCAAGTTCATCTTGGTTCTCTCTTAGTCGCCTCAGACTCCTCCCTTCTTCTTCACACTCTCATTTTGTCTACAAGTCCTGCCTAGCCTCTACCTGTCCAGCTATTGGCCAGTCAGCTTTTTTATTAATCTGTGAGAGTAATACATATTTATAGCATACAAAGATTGTTCCACAGCAGTACCTGATGGATCACAGATTATCAGTCTGTACAGTTGTGCCTACAAAACAATAGAGGTTAAAAATAGAGGGGTGGTAGGTCAATGGAGAGAAGAAGGAGGAAAAAGAGACCAACTAGAAGGACAAGATCATTACTTGCTTTGCTGCTGCTGTTAGGACAAGATACCTAACAAAAGCAATGTAAGGAAGAAGGGTTTGGCTCACAGTTTGAGAGTATAGTCCATGGTGATGGGGAAGATGTGGCACCAGAAGCAGGGAGTAGCTGGTTACGTTGAACTCCTTTTCAGCAGCAGAGATGTATTTTGGTGCTTGGCTTGCTTTCTTCTTTTCATTCAGGCTGGGGCTACCAGTCGAGGCAACGGTGCTGGCCATATTTAATTTTCTCATCTCAGTTAACCCAATCATACTCCACAGGCATATTTAGAGGTTAATCTCCTACATAGATCTAAATCCTGTCAAGTTGATAATAAATATTAACAATCATGAGATGGTTAAACAGCTAGCAGTCAATGGCTCTGAACTGTAACATCCTGTGAGCAGTCAAAGCAACCTTACCCTTCTGATGAAGCAGGCTGCAGGCTCGATATAACCCTGTTAGGCTAGCACTTCAAAGTTCAGCTTCTCTCGAGTGGCTTTTCAAGCTTGAAGTAAAGGATGTCATTGACCTTTGAACTTCTACCTGATTTAGATAACCAATGAAATAAAAAAATCTTTGTCATACTCTCTACACTATTGAGGATATCTAAATATAAAGTCCTTGGATTAGACTAAGAATTGCTATGTATAACAAAAGATCCTATTTACCTATGAACTTGCTATCACTTAGATTATCTATGAATTTTATTATTTCGCCTCATTTTTATTACTTCATATTAATCATACAAAATAAGTTTCAATTATGACATGATATATTGTATATATTATAGTATGAAAATATCCACTTGCTTTATTTCCTTTTCATTTACATTTTCATATGGCCAAAAGAAATATCCAAATAACTGGTCAACTTCCATTTTCGATAATTATATAGATTTTTTTAGTGGCTTCCATCTGCCCAAAGGTTGATAATGATATACCGATAGCAATAATAATACCAGTAGGGAACATTCATTGGGTGCCTATTATATAACCCACTTTTGTGTTGCCTCTTATGGGTTACAGAAATAGAGTTAAAAAAGAAAGAAGGGACCACATCAGCAAAATTTTGAAAACATTGGAAAACTGATAATAATGTGCCTAATGGTGTAAGTAACTTCTAAGAAATCGCAGTGGTCAAAGGCCAGAAACATTTAGAAAACTGATGTCAAGGTTAGCACTCTGTACAGGTTTGTGTGTGTGTGTGTGTGTGTTTCATGCATCAGAGTAGGGTGGGGACATTTACCCATGCACACCCATGTAGATGCCCCAATAGGACATCAAGTGCCTTGCTTTATAATTCTATGCCTTGTTGCCTTGAGACAGGGTCTCATCAGCTACACTATCTGGACAGCTAACTCTCCTCATATCTCCCTCTTTTTAATGCTGAGGTTACAGGCATTCATAGCCATGTTAGCTTTCTTAAAAGTGATAGTTTTCATTTGTTCTTTGAGAATTTTATACATATATACAGTGTATATTCACCATACCCAACCCCACCTCTGCCTTCCATCTCCCCTCATATTTCCTGAACATAGCCTCCCTCTGGCCTTCATCTCTTTTTGTTTTTGCATTCACTGAGTCTGGACAGTACTGACTGACTATGTGTGCATGGGTATAGCTCCCACTGTAGCATGCATGCCTGGCTTTTTATGTGGATTCTCGGGAATTAACCTCAATCCTCATGTTTGAAAAAAAAACCAGTCTTATGGTTGAGCCATTCCTCCAGCCTCATTTGAGAAATATTTGAGTTGGCAAAAATATTGGCCACGTCTAGTTGGTTCCTATGATGTGCTGAGGATTGTCATCTTTAAAGAGAGACTAGACAGTGTTCTAAATGCTTCTTGAGAGGCTACTAATTTGTACCTTCTTGTATCTCTAGTGCAATGCTTGACACATCATAGAAACTTAATAAATACATAAGACATTCAAATCATTACAGATTTAACAGGAGGTTGGCCACAATACCCACTGATATTTACTGAAGTCATTTTCAAACTTTTGTCTGAAACTGCAGTCCCCAAAGTTGTTTTCTTAATGGGGTCAGAATAGTCAAATCAGGTGCATGCTCGTTTGGAAACTCTTGAGGAATGCGTTGTAGTTCCATCTCACAGATGCTCTGCAGGACACACAGGCATTGTTGGCTGGGAACTCAGATCTGGCAGAGAGTCAATGACCTGCCTCCCATCCATCAGCTTCACAAAGGTTAGAGTACAAATGTTAATGGCCAGGTATGCTAAATTGCCCACATGTTCCACCAGCATCTAGGAAAATGCCATAGTAGTGATAAATGAAACATTTCAAGTTGGGTTGTAGTTCCTAATTACATTTTGAGTGTTGAATATATTTTCTCTCACTTCGAAAGGTAACAATTGGCATCCTCATTTTTTTCTCATAATACCACCTAAGAGTTCAGATTGGCCCTGTTTTTTATGTTTTATGAGTGAGAACACTGAACATCAGAGAAACTAAATATTTTACCCAGATTTACACAGCTAACTAAATTGCATTTGAGCAGAAGCATATTGTATAGATGCAAACAACAATAGCCAAATCTTAGATCTCAACCCTTTTTAATATGGGGTAATGGATGAAAAGAATTAATTAACTTGATCTTTCAGTTGACTTCTTTTGCCATGAGATAAGCAAACTTGATGATGCTTTCAACAATAAATGTTCCAGTAACCAAGCCAGGAAAACCATACCCAGGTTTGAAAGGGGGAGAGGTTTATAGCCCTGAATGCTCTCAAAGAGTGAAAAGGCACAGGTCTTTATAGAACTACTAAGTCAATGATGTGAAATGACAAGATGAAGAGGTTCCCCACTATCTGGAGAGGTCCTCTGGGTTGTGCATTTTCTTGAGTGGTTAATATGTGGGTAGGCAAATGGTGCAGAAGACTTGTCTGTTCAATAATGTTTTAAATAAATGCTGATTGGCCAGGTAGGAAGTGTGGGCGGGTCAACCAGACAGGAAGTAGAGGCAGGGCGAGGAGAAAGTCTGGGAAGCAGGAAGCTTACCTGGCATTCCCGCGCAGTCCATCTACGAAGCAGGATGTAAGCTGCTCGCCAAAAAAAGGTACTGGCCATGTGGATTGCATGGATGGGAACAATGGGTTAATATAAGTTATGGGAGGTAGTAGGAAGACTGAGCTAATGGGCCAAACAGTGTATAACCTAATGTAGACTCTGTGTGTGATTTTCTTTGGGGCTCGCCGGCTGTGGGGTACTGGGCGGGACAGTAACCCCAACGAGCCAGCCCTCATGTTATAGGCAAAAGTGACACTAGCTCTAAGCATGGCTTCCCATGGTGGGTATTCACAGGCAATGCTAAACTACTCACATAACGTTTTCAATCGATAATGCATGTCCTTAAGCAGGATATTCAGGAGAGAGTGTAGCTTCAAAATAATTTGAAATTTAAGCAGGAAAAAAAAATCAAAAAAGTATTTTTTGATATCAGGGAAGAGTTGCTTAATGGCTTGAAGCACGTTCATTTAAATACTACTGTTTAAAATTATGCCTAAAAATGCTGTGTCCTAGAAATTCAGGGCCAATGGGAATTCAAAATAATCAAGATAATTTTGAGATTGACTATCACTTCTAAATTGCCCTGGGTCTCTCTCTGTTAGTATAATACGCCTTTGAAAATGCTTTTGTTTTCACTGTACCAGTGAGCATTAATATTCTTGGCATCATAATTGGAAAAAGATGAAATAAACAATCCACACAAAAGTTCAGCGTAACATATATGCCTTAGAGAATGAACAAAATCAATTTGTACTACCAAAAATGTTTTAGGCAACAACAGAATGTGGTCACATGCATACGTAAACATAATTTGGAGGTTAGGCCCTTCTCTGCTGTTTAATTATGTGACTTCAGACAAGTCATTGAACCCACAAGCTCTAGGAGGCACGTGTGAAGTTAATGCTAGTAATTGGGTTCAAAGAGTATAAAAAGCTCTGTAAACATTAATAAAATCCATTTTCTTCCTAAGAGATGCTTTCTATTTAAGCAGAGCTAAAAGACTACACAATGCAACATGGGAACTCTAAAAGTGCCACCGATATTCAGGAACATGCATAAAATTAATAGGAGAAGTTGAATAGAGATTCGTAGAAAAGGGCATTATTTCCCATAGAAGGTAATATTGGTGGAAATGAATATCAGGTGGATGGCAAGCATTTAAGATGACTGAAAAGGAGGTCATGAATCAAAGTGATGTTATCAAACACTACCAAGGAGGGCTGAGAGTACTCACAGGCCATAGCAAACCCAGGAAGCAGAAGTTTGGAGTTCATTCTTAATCAGAGAAATAATTCGATAAAGTATTCATTAGAAGAATTAATGTGGTTGTTATGGAGGGTAAACTGGGACACAGAAACGTGAGAAGCAAAGAAGGTAATTTAAGAAGCCACTGTAATATGTTAAACGAAAAGGTAATGGCAAGGCCATGAGGCAACAGGAAAGCAGATTGGAAGTCAGGGGCCCTCTTCAGTAACAACTGGTAGCAAAGATGCTTGGGCTTGGGCTGTGGGATGAACCACACTGCTAGGGCAAGAAGCCTCCAGAAATACCATCTTCTGCAGAAGGCAACCAGGTTGGCTTTCCACATAGTAGTTTGGGAAACTGACAAAATCACCAAACTTTCAGAAAACTTAAGAAAAATGAGGGAAATGGAGATCGCAGAGGTAAAAGGAGTAAGCAAGTCATGAGATATGCACCTACCTGGGCCGATGAACTCTACTGTCTGGTAAGCCAGTCTTATGCAGACCCCTGACTCTGTGACTTATACGTGGCACATACTGGGTAACACTGCAGCACTGCAAATTATAAGAATCTCTGCAGCTTTCATCTTGGTTTCTTGACTCACCTATCCTTAGGGCTCCCTCGCAGCACTGAGAAAGGCCTTGTGAGGCATGTGGAGAGGTCACAGAGGGGAATATCCACTTTCATCCAGCTGTTCTGTCTTCTCCAGCCCAGGACTTGATGTTTGAATGAAGCAACCTTCATTTGACCCTAGCCTCAATCACCACTGCCCTGGAAACCTATGAGCCAACCCCATCTATGCTCAGAACCAAGAGACATAATTATAAACTTAAGCGACAAGGGCCTCAGGTGATCTGTTCAGCAGACCACCTTCCCGTGTCACAGAGACAGAAGATGAACGTACATGCTTTGGTTTTTTATCTCAAGACATGTTCTCTAGTATCTCAGGAAAGATCTGAAAAATTTAAATTTGACTTTCTTTCTTGGAATAGGTGAATAATGGTTAGATGGAGTAATATTTTATTCATAGAAACAGGATAAAAAGTAAGGAGTGAGGTGTTGGCGGGGGTTGGGAGTAGAGACCCAACTGCATAAGCTGAAGGGCTAAGCTCTTCTTAGTGGCCTTGATCGAATAAGGTATTATTTATTGGGAGGAAGTATTCAGACAATTAGGATTAGAATTCGAGGAGGGATTTTTGTGTGAAATAAAGTAGGAGGTGAACTAGGAGGAAGAGGAACTTCTGTAAACAGCACTGGGGGCTGGAGACTGACAGCAAGCCCTGGAATGTGTACCTAATGAGTGTGAATTCTCATTAAGCCAATCAACAGCATTAGACATTTTGTGACTCACTACTAATGATTGAAGAAGAGTTCCGAGAATGATCAGGAATCATACCCAAGGACAGGGAGAGGGAGGTCCTTTAGAGCCTCTGCTGGGCTGAGCCAGCAACAAATGAAACCTACAGTGCATGGAGTAAGGCAGTTCTCAGGGCCAGGGTGAAAAGGCAGAATCCACAGGAAATGTGAAAGAGATGGAGGAAAAAGAAAAGGCCTAAGCATTCACAGGGTTTATAAATGTTGAGCATGGCTTGTTCAAACTGCCTGGGGCCCAATGTGTTTCAGACTCCAGATTTTATTGGACTTGAGGATATTTTCTTTTTTTGATTTTTATTGAGCTGTACATTTTTCTCTGCTCCCCTCCCTATCTCTCCCCTCCCTTTTAACCCTACCCCAAGGTCCCCATGCTCCCAATTTACTCAGGAGATCTTGTGTTTTTCTACCACTCATGTAGAGACTATGTATGTCTCTCTTAGGGTCTTCATTGTTATCTAGGTTCTCTGGGATTGTGATTTGTGGGCTGGCTTTCTTTGCTTTATGTTTAAAAATACTTACGAATGAGTACATGTGATAATTGTCTTTCTGTGTCTGGGTTACCTCACTCAAAATGATGTTTTCTAGCTCCATCCATTTACCTGCAAAATTCAAGATGTCGTTTTATTTTTCTGCTGTGTAGTACTCCATTGTGTAAATATATCACATTTTCCTTATCCATTCTTCAGTCGAGGAGCATTTAGGTTGTTTCCAGGTTCTGACTATGACAAACAATGCTGCTATGAACATAGTTGAACATATGTCCTTGTGGCTCGATTGAGCATCCTTTAGATATATACCCAAAAGTGGTATTACTGGGTCTTGAGGAAGGATATTTTCACATATCCAATGAGATAACACCCCTCCCCCATCTAATAAAAAACTCATTTATGTTTTGTATATACTATGGTAATGGAAATTGAATAATTGTATAGAATAATTTGAATAATTTTCTATATGAAATTCTTTGTTATAAAATTCTTCATAGATAGTATAAAGTCAGAGCTTGGTTTTTTTTCAAATTTTGAACTATTTTAGAATTAAAATTTTTAGATTAGTGATGCCAATATTATTAGGGAGCTAATAATATGCTCAACCCATACTGCATAAAAGATATTGTTTGGAGGGAGAACAAAAACCTACAGACTGAAATTCATAAATTGAAATGCACTTACATTGCTCAGTATTATCAGGTGTTGGGGGAGGCTACTCATTCATTTCCTGGCCACCCAGACCATGAAATAATCACTCAAAAACTATATTATTTAAATCACTGCTTGGCCAATCACTTAAGAGTATTTCTCTTATATCGTTGGTTAGATCATTTCTATTAATGTGGTTGTGGCTTACTGGCAAGGTTCTGACGCATCTGTCCCTGGCAGTGGCTACATAGCTTCTTGTGACTCCACTTTTTTTTTCTCCCAGCACTCCGTTTAGTTTTTCCTGCCTAACTTTACTCTGCTTTATCATTATTATTCATTAACCAATAAAAGCAACACATACACCGAAGGACCTCCCACACCTTCAGGCAAATATTTTAAGAGATGAACAAACTATGAAACGGGTTCACGACATTTTACAGTGGAACAAGGGAATGCTCGATCCCTTTTTCCCATCTTCCATTGAGAATGCAGCAGAGGGCAGCTTTAAAGCAGAGCATCATTACAGACACCGAGTCTTCGGGTACATTCACCTTACCTGCATGGCCTCCAGAAGCAGAAGAAATAGATGTGTAATTTATAAATTCCCCAACACCATATGTCTTGTTACAACCACAAAATAAGATTGGAGGGAAATGGTAGCAAGGAGTGACGATTTTACTGTAACAAATACCAATTGCTGGGTCCTATCATTCTCAGATGGCTCCAAATTCTGCCTATAAGGAGCTGATGTTGCAACAACTAGCCATTTGCTTTTCTTAATGTAAAGAAAAACCCTCTCTACTATGAGAAGTAGTTGGTATTTATGGTCTGATATGAGCCATTGACATGAGAGTTTGCTGGGCATAGGATCATTGAGGGAGCAGATGAAGGCTACAGGGCAAGTCATAAATTTTTTTTTCTTGTGTTGGCTGGTTAAAGAGATGCCAGAGGACACAGGCAGAAAATGTCTCCTTCTCTCAGCAAGGCTGTTTGTGTCTATCACTCATTCAGAGAGGCTCTATAAGTATCTGGACCACCCCGAGGGAGGGATCACAACACAAAGTCATTCTTCAAGGAGACATAGGCGCTGATTTCACTCTCCATCCCAGTTATAACAGCACCAGTAGGCTTCATGAGCAACAGTGAGTGGAACCGTAATGAAACCTGAGGCTCCCTTCAAGTCCTACTCAAGTGAGGATCTTAATCCTGATCACTGAGGTTTTGTTTAAACAATCTCAAGACCTCCGTTATCAAGTCAGTACTCTGTATTCTTTTCCCCTTCCCTTTTCTATCCACTTCCATGTTCAGAAGTCTGAAAGGCATGCTCGGCTCTGGTCACCTGCTCACAGGTCAGGAGGTCACCCACCCGTAGCTGCACGTCCCTCTTGACATACTCCAGTGCCTGTTTTACATTTTCGGTGTGACCCCCAGCTCAGGCAGGCAGGCTGTATGCCTCCCGTCAAGTATCTAAGAAGGCAGAGTCACCATTTCCTCTGCCTCCGTCTTGCTGCTTCTGTTCTTAGTTGTCTTTAGTTAAGCTCAACTGGCCTCCAGTTCCTCCACTTGCCTCTCGTTCAAATTCTGCAGCTATTGGAGGATAAAAGCAGAGCTATCAGTCTCTCCTTTTCTACTCAGGCTTAACTGATCTTTCCAGCTTTCAGTTACTCCTTTGGAGCTTGTAACCGAATGTATTCTAATAAATTCTTACTTTTGCCAAATACATTTAACATAGTTATTCAAGAGCTTCTATTTCTTTTTGTCACAAGTGAGAAGGCTAACAATACACATTCCCAACCTATAATGGGAATAAAAGCTCATAGAATGTATGTGATTTCTCCCAAATCACCACAAAGACCAGAATTCGAATCTAGGTGTCTTTTAGATCTCTGGGTATTTAATAAAGGGCAATTCCACTACAGCATGAGAGAAGAAAACCCAAGGGAAGAGCCCTCTTCAGAGAAATCTTTCAGATGTGCATGGTGGCCCATGCCTTGAGGCAAGATTGGTCTACACATAATGGGTTCCAGGACACCCAGGGCTATATTGTGAGAATTTATCTCAAAAAAAAAAGCAATAAAGAAAGAAGAGGAAAACCATCTTTCATATGAAGAGAAAAAAAGTTTTTTAAAAAGAAAAAGGTTGAATTTTATATACAATTCTTTACTTAACTGGGATTTCTGGATCAATACTATCGGTTGGCTGTCTTGAACTCAGCAACAACCTTATCAATAGAAATAACAGCAAATTAAAGAAACTTGCTGAAGAGGAACAATACTACATTGGTTAAGTTTTCGTCAACTTGACAAGAGCTTGTGTCATCTGGGAAAGTATTTGCTTTTTACTGGTTTATAGGTGGGAATGTGGTGCATTTTCTTGATGATTGATGTGAAAGGTCTCAGTCCACTGGGGGCAGAGGCATCACTGGACAGGTGTTTCTGGTTGTATAAAAAAGCAAGCTGAGAAAGCTGGTAATGAGGGTTCTTCTGTGGTCTCTGCTTCTGTTTCTGCCTGTAGTTCCTCTCCTGACTTCCCTCCGTGATGGACTATAATGTGGAAGTCTTAGGACCCCTTTTCCTCCCAAGTTGCTATTGGTCATGATGTTTATCACAGCAGTAGAAAGCAAACTAGAACAAATACCAATGTAATTTACACACAGTTCTATCAAACTCAGTGTCCTGGTTTGGTATCCAAGTTTGCAACAGATTCAGTCTAGGAGATTTGTAGTAGCCTTAGACTTGGAGGAGGCATAAGATCACTAATGTGAGTAGTCACCTGGTAACTAGAGCCAGAAATACTAGAGAAGGGGAGTGAAAAGACCTCTCACTTCTTTGAGACCAGGAGTGAACATCTCTAAAAATTGCAGCAGCAGCATTTTTTTTAGCAGCGTTATGCCACTGAGGGGCACTAAAAGCACCTTAAGTAGCCAGGAGTAGACTACAATGGAAAGAAGGATTCAATCTAATTTAGAATATGTTTTACTTACCATTGTATGAAGTACCAGGGCTTATGGAAAACTAAATTCTGCCTCTGCCTCCTCCTCCTCTTATTCCTCCTCCTCCTTTTGCTGTTGTTGTTTATACTATGTTGGTCCAAGACTGGAGAGGTGGTCAGTGTTTAAAAACACTGGCTGCTCTTCCAGAGGACCTGGGTTCAATTCCCAGCACTCAAATTGCAGCACATAGCTGCCTGTAACTCCAGTGACAGGGAATCTGATATCCTCTTCTGGTTTCTTTGGGCTCTGCATGCATATGATGCACAGATACAAATTCAGCCCAACCTTCATCAACATGACGTAAAAATAAATAAAACCTCAAAAACTATGTTGTTTATAATTTCATATAAAAGCAAATACAAACACAATTACACTGAACAGGTATGAGAGATGATATTATAAATAGGACCAGTTTATGCACATTTAAGTTTCATAAATCTCTAGTTAGTCCACAAATAGCACAAGATAATCTTCTAGACCTGGTTCTGTTCTGTGATTTATTCAGTTAATAGACAAGTTAGATGGGTTGGAGGGGCAGTACAGAAAGGGCAACTCAGTCACAAGACTGGACATTCTTTAAAAAGTTTAATTAAAACATATTTAAATCATTTTACCCTGCCCTCTCCTCCTTCTCCTCCTTCTCCTATGCCCTCCACAACACACACCCATTCCCTTTGAAAATACGGCCTCTTTATTTTTGTTAGTATTTTGCATAATACAAAAATAAAACTGGCTATGTTCATTTAATATTACCTGAATGTACATGAGGTCACAACTGACCATTTGGTATTGGATAACAAATTAGGGGGTCTTATCCTTGGGGAGCACCATTTCTTCTGTTATCAGCATTCCTCAGCTACCTATAGTACTTTTGTCTGCAGGTCAGGTCATCTGAGATGCCCCCTTTGTGTTAGCATGTCTATTGGTGCTGCCCTTTAGGTCTTTTTCAGGCAGGTAGCATAGCAGGATGAAGCCTCCCTGTCATTTCTAGGAAATACAATCTGACAGCAGCTTTCTTGGTTCTCTGACTTTTATGATCTTTCTGCTCCCTCTTCCACGATGTCTCCTGCGGTGGTTTGAATAAGAATGACCTTCATAGGCTCATATATTTGAATTAAGATTAAAAGATTAAGAGGTGTGGAGTGTGTCACTGGGGGTGGGTTTTGGGCTTTAAAATGTCCAAGCTAGTCCCAGTGTTTCTTTCTTTTCCTGTTCTCTATGAATCTGGATGCAGACTTTCAGTTACTTCTCCAGCACCATGTCTGCCTGTATGCCACCATCCTTTCCACTGTGATGAAAATGGATTAAACTTATGAAACTATAAACAAGCTTCAATTAAATTCTTTCTTTTATAACAGCTGCTCTAGATGCTGGTGGCGCATGCCTTTAATCCCAGCATCTAGGAGACAGAGGCAAGTGGATCTCTGTGAACTTGCTACAGAGCAAGTTTCAGGACAGGCTCCAAAGGTACGCGGAGAAACCCTGTCTTGGGGGAAAAAAAAGAGTTGCTGTAACCTGTAATCATGATGTCTTTTCACCCTGAGCATCATCTGTAGGAGATGTGTTATGTATCAGCTGGGCTGGGCATCCCACAATCATTTGTTTTTCACATCTTGAGTGATCATAGTTTCTGTCATGTCTCCTTCTGTTGCAAAGAGAAGCTTTTTAGATGAGGGCCTAGTGCAACACTTGTTTGTGGGCATAAGGATACATCTTTCGGTGGCACTTAGGAATGCTAATTCAGTACAATGGCAGTAATAGGCTCTCCTTAAAGATCAATGACCTCACCAGCTCCAGGTGGTTGGTTATGTTTTCAGTACTAGGCATAATTTCATAACTTCCCACCTGTGTAGTGTGCCTTAAGTCCAATTAAAGAACTGTTGGTTACCACCAAGATATGAGCACCACTATTATACTCTTAGGAGTATCATGCCATCCTGGTTATTGTGATTCATAGGTATTGCAGCTAAGTGAACTCTCATTTCTTGATCATATCATGTAAGTGGTCTACCACTTATGGAAGTAAGGTGTGACTGAGAAGGTATCAAAAAATAAAGTATGACTTTCAGATTTTCATCCCTGTTTCCAAGTAGTGATATTATTTCAAACAATATGATCATTGAATCAACCATTTCCAAAATGTTTCTTTAGAAATAATATTTGTGACCTCTTTAAAAATAAAAATTAGAAATATATTAACTGTACAAATTAATGGGTGATATTTTTGGAAAAAAATTAAAATCATTAGGATAAAATTTTTTATGTAAATTGAAATTTTTGATGTTTGACTTTGTATAAAATCACAAAGATTCAGAGATTCTATTCAATAGAATTATTCTAGTGAATAGAATAATTACTTGAAGATTAATATTGTGTCTGAAAACAAAGTATATTCATAAGAGAATGAGGATCGATTCTTTGGTTCAGGTTTTATTAGAAGATAAGCATAGAGTGCTAAATTATTTCAAGCCATTGAAATACTGCTGTGATACTCGTTTAGCTGCAACATGATATTTTCTATCTGGGCATATATAAAACCTGAGTGCAAACATGCTTTAAGTTTACTTCATATATTTTTAATTACTTTCTCACATGGTAATGTAGTATGAAATAGTCAGGCAGCCTAAAGCTTATTATAAGCAGTTATATGTTTTATAAAATAATATTTTGAAATCACAAATAACTATGGAACTTACTGATTTTCAGGATAATTGCTTTCTAATCATAAAGAAATAATAGTCACAAAAATTAAATTGCTAACACTGATTGCATACAGTGGGTCATGCTCTGTGCTTACCAGAGTACCACAACATTTAATAATGTTAGCTCAAAGGTTGTCAGGAAGATAAATGAGTGAAAAATATATGCCCAGGATTTTATTTCAGTGCCTATTTCACAGAAAACATGCAATAAATAAGCGGAGCAGTTTTAATTACCCTCAGAAGGAAATTTAAGCTCAAAAAGTAATTTTTCCCTAGGGTCAGGCATCTGTTCAATGCTTTAGTAATTAATGTTATTTTTCCACTTTGTCTACAGTTGGCTTAGGCTAAGGACACCTTGGCAGAGAATTTGTTATTGAAACACCAATCACCACCCATGGATCTCAACACAGGTGCACACAGGTATCAGCAAACACCCGAAGTTCTTCAACTGCTGCTCACAGTTCAGCTGCCAGTGTGACTCATTTTCTAGCTTTGTATTGATCTGACTTTTTCTGAGTTCTTCCTGTTTATGAAAAAAGGTAAAAAATAAAATTGTGTAGAATTAAACTGTTTTTCTCAAATATTTTTAAAGAATAGAAATAGCAATTCAATTAATTACCATGAAAACTCATCATTTTACCTACATATCAATATTCATCCTTAGTTATTATAGTCAACTCTAATTTTCACCTACATATCAACATTCATCCTTAGTTATTATAGTCAATACTCATTTTCTTCCAAGAAGGCCTCTTGTGCATTTGGTGTGAATCCTTCCAGACTTCTCCCAGGTGGGAAAGTGTAACATGAGGGTCCTGCTTGTTGGGGTTACTGTCCTGCCCAGTACCCCGCAGCCGGCAAGCCCCAAAGAAAATCACACAGAGAGTCTACATTAGGTTATTAATTGATTGGCCCATTATCTCAGGCTTCTTACTA
>JAQHUG010000195.1:723729-746505 GCA_028555095.1 Dicrostonyx torquatus | reverse complement strand
AGCTTCCTGCTTCCCAGTCTTTCTCCTCGCCCTGCCTCTACTTCCTGTCTGGTTGACCCGCCCACACTTCCTACCTGGCCAATCAGCATTTATTTAAAACATGATTGACAGAAACAGACAAGTCTCCCACACCAATGCCTAATGAGTTGTTCATGTTGTTATTATACTATGGACTGTCATTTATATTAATATGTATTCTCTATACTTGCTGTAGATATTGATCTTCCTAACTTGTCTCACCTTCAACTATGTATTTTTAAAAAGTGATATAACATTCATCAACATATTCCTTTGTAATATGTTCGACTTTGTAATATGTTCGAGATTACTTAACCTGCCAATTTCCTAAGATTTATCATGGTGCTTTCTGCTAATTTTGATGTTTAATTGTTTTAAGGTCATTTAATATAAGATCTACCCTCTGGATATACTTTAAGTACACAACGTAGTATTAACTATACATGTGGTATCATACAGCAACTCCCTAGAGTTTAATCATCTCCCAAATCTGAAACCTTTTACGCATTGAACAGTAACTCCTCCAAGCCCCCAGGAGTTATATGATTTTATTTCTGTATTTTATTATTCTGGATACTTTTTATCATGAAGCATTTATCCTTTGTGAGTGGATTGGATTATTCCATTAGGCTATTTTATCTTTCCCAAAGACACACCAAATGTAATAGCTTCCTAGTATAACAACCAATGAAGTCTCACCCAAGAATAGGTCTGATGGCAAAACATCCACACAAATGATAAAGCCACAAACTCAAATTTGCTCACTAGACCATCTTCCGTTTTACTGTAGACTCCAATTACCTGTGTGCCATGAGTTTTAACCCAACTGTAGCTCATGCTTAGGGTTAATTATTTCCCTTTTCAGTTTAATATAAATGAGTTGTATATCCTTAGTGGTCAAAAAGGAATCCAATTAGAGGAAGACAAAGGAACAAGGTAAGAAAATCCATTTTACTGACTGCCTGAATTAAATTTAGAAAGCCACCTTTCCCTCAGTTCCTCAGGAAAGAAAGAACACCAATTAGCTGGGGGGAAATGATGTGTTATCATGTTCTGCTTTAAGTTTAAGGTTTAGTATTTATAAACTGAATTATAAAATCTGCTTTATCAGTACTAATGAAGTTATAGCTGGCAAATATTTAAGTGGTTAAAGTGCCTATCAATTTTCACATCAAAGTCAATGTATTTTGCATTTTAGCATTGATCTCACCTTGAGTGAAAGGTAAACACAACATTTTTGACTAATAGCCTCAGATCCCTGTAATTTCCTTCTCACAAATCTTGCTCTTTGCATTTTAACACTACTTATGCAGTTGCTTTTTGTTATATATGAGATTATCTATTTACTCTGTTTTTGCAATGGTTATGATAGAGTTCATCAACTAAAAAATTTCCATGCTTGTTATCATTGTCTTGAGATATCTGGCCTAGAAACAATGCTAAATGAAACAGAGCACTGTTCCTCCCAGTGTTAAGATTTTCCCAGAATCCCTTGGCATTTACTTCCTCAGTTGCTCTGCCAGCTGCTGCTGCCAGCTGCTCTCCAGGTTCTCTGTACTCTCCTGGTTCATCTTTAACTCCCCCTCCAGTCTTTGAGTCTCCCTCCCACCATTCATTCTGCCTTTCTTCTCCCGTTCAAGGGCACCTTCCAACTGACAAAAACAAAGACTGCTTATCCAAATAGACAGGTAGACTTTTATACTAAAGGTGTTCACATCAACCACGTTCTATGAGGAAAATGAAAAATACAGGATTCTGTAAATGATGCATAGTTACAAAAGGATTTTAAAACAAATATCACATATAGCAATACATTAACAGAATAATCAAAAAATTGGTGGTGGGTGAAAGTTCTACAGATTATGGATTATGAGATATGTCCTAGAGAGAGAACCAATGACAAGTGGCCAGGTTGTTTCTCACTTCTAGGGAGGGGCAGTTTTCCTCTTTATTGGAGGCTTATTTCAAGGATGGTTAAGTCCATTTATTCAAGGGTATTTCTTCATGAGAAGTAAAAATGTTCTATGTAAATTCTCCACTTCCTGGCACACTCTAAGAAATTTGTGTCTACAGGATAATCCGTGAGTCTGAAATCCCTCCAGCATCACAGGTTCTTTCAGCCTCCATGCACGCCCAGCCTCTCCCTCATCTTGGTATCACATAGATTATAACATACTATATTCTGATACCCCATCAGATTGGTTAGAACATTCCAGATGAATCTAGATTAATGTTTTACCAACTCCTCTAAGTTTATCAGAAAGCTAGTTAATAGTTGAATAACAGGTGACCGTGTTTCTTAAAATTCATATGTGGACATCCTGACCCTTAAGATACTAGAAGACCAGAACTCTGTTAGTGAGTAAGTCAAACAGAAAGAGGCTCATGAGTCAGAGCCCACTCTTTCTATCATGTGAAGACGCAGCAGCAAGATGGCAATGTATGAAAGGTGACATGGCTTTCATCAGAAATCACACATACCAAAGCCTTGATCGAGGAGTTCTCGGTCTCCAGAACTTGAGTACACAGTTCTGTTTTCATGAACGGCCAAGTCTATTCCAATATTCATAGCAGCCAAGTGCAGCAACCCAATAAGGAGAGGGGTTTGAAGGAGTATGTAAGCTTGCATGCATATGTGCATGTGAGTGTGCTTGCTTCTATGCATGCCCATGTGTGCAAAAATAACCATAACTTCCTATGCTGAGGATTTGTGGGACATAGAAAGGCACAGGAAACTGATAGAAAGGCGAACCAAACAAAAAGGACAGGCAACAGAAAAACCTGATTACCTGTTTTAGCATATTCATAAAGATTGGGGGGGAGGAATGAGAAATGGAATGAAAACACACACTCTCATCTGGGGCAGAAGAAAGGGAACAATGACCTCTGCATTGAGACTGGCCTGAACACTTCTATTTCACAGGCTGTGTGGCGGCAGAGCAGGAAATGCCACTTAGAACCTTAGGAACATATTTTCAGTATGCAGAACCTCACTTGTTACTTACATATAAATAATAAACAAATATCAGCATGTCGCTGGAGACAGCATGGCCTTTCAAAGCAGTTCTCATTCCAGCAGCGTCAAATAGATCACAGGCAGATCTTTGGGGCAAAGATAAAGTGCTGGGTCGGCCTGAGTTGAGAGTCCCTGAAAGTGTAAGGGAATTCTCCAGGATGCTGAGGGTGGCAGCATAGGAATGTTTCTCCGTCTCCTCAGTGTTGAAAGAGAGAACTATATCTTAGAAATATAAGAAATAACTGAGAAAATATCGTATAGAGAATAAAGGCAGACAAACAAAGGCTAGCCATAAAGGCCCTTTCAGGAAGCTTATAAGCTAAACCAAAAGTAAACAAGTGAAATATAAAAGTACGAGTTTTATTAAAATTAAGTGAATAAAACAACATTTCCTCCTAGCCATGATGAATAGACATGCCCACTCCTACCCCATCCCTGGTCCACTGGGTTTGTTGCAGCTGGTTCTGTCGATCTGGCAAGGCTCACAGCCTAAGTCTGTTATTAAAACAAGCTACAATGCTCTGTCCTTCCTGAGAGGTGTTTCTGTTTAGGGCCTAGACACTTGTAGGAGTTTTCTAGGACGCGGGCTCCCATCCCCCACCATGCGAGGCAAAACTTCTCTCTGGTGGGCTACTAATCACGCTTTCCATGCAGAGCTTTCTGAAACCGAGGCACTGAGGGTGGGGGTAGGAGTGGGATGGCTATCAAATGTGCACCCAGGCTGTAATTACCTTTGCTGTTGGGTGGTCTCTGGCTGAGATCCCTGCATCCCTGTTTTGCTCCGTTGTTGCATGTTTCAGTAAGAGTGTTCCAGGTGTAGTAATCTCACTGTTTTCTTAAATTGTTGCTCCTGAGGCAGTAGTGGGGATAGCTTTTTAGGTTAGTCACCTTGAATGTCCTGGCTCAGTTTGTGTGTTAACTTGACACAAGCTAGAGTCATCAGAGATGAAGGAGCCTCAGTTGAGGAAATGTTTTGATGAGATCCAACTGTGCATTTTCTCAATTAGTGATCATTGAAGGAGGACCCAGCCCATGGTGGGTGGTGCCATCCCCCGGCAGGTGGTCCTTGGTTTTATGAGAGGATGGCTTGAGCAAGCCATGGGAAGCAAGCCAGTAAGCAATTCCTCTCCATGGCCATTGTATCAGCTCCTGCCTCCAGGATCCCACCCTGTTTCAGTTCCTGTCCTGGTGTCCTTCGGTGATGAAAAGCAATGCTGAAGTCTAAGCCAAATAAATACGTTACTCCCCAACTTGACTTTTGGTCATGGTGTTTCCTTGCAGCAATAGAAACTCTTCTAAGACACGGAAACACCCTGAGGTGCCACAGGAAACTCAGTTTGAGACTCCAGACCTGTATGTACCACCTCCAGAGTGTCTTTCTACTGACAGGCCAACAGTTCATTGGCTCTGTCCATGGTGAACATAGCCATGGTCCATTTCCGTAGTCCACTCAGTTTGTCTTCAGCTCAAGGTTCCTGTACTGTTATATATAGGTCCCTCCCTTGCATACTGTTGATGCCGACCTTATATAGATAGCATGCACATGGAAGGGCCAGTGGCAGCTGCTCCTGCTTCTCAGTAAGCTATTTTTATAATTAATATTATATCATATATCTTATCAGACCATAACAAAATAAAATCATATATTAACAATAACAGAAAATATATAAATACATGAGAATTGAAATAACATGTGCCTAAATAAGTAATAGGTAACTAACCAACTAATTTTAAAATTATATTTAAAAACATGTAGAAATAATTGCAAATAACAATATATCTGTGGGACATTGGCAAGGCCATCTGTGAGAAGGAAGTTATAGCAATAAATGCACACATTCAATACAGAAAGGTACCAAATAAACATCAAAAACAATGGGCCTCTACATGTTAGTAAATTGAAAATAAACAACCTCCAAGTTAGTAGAGTAAAACACAATAAAAGTCAGCAAGACACAAAATAAGAGCTAAAAAAACCTTACGCAAGAGATCAATGTTAACAGAAGTTTATTGTTTTGAAATGATCCAAAAAATTGACAAATATTTGGTTGGACTAAGAAAAAAATAGAAAAGACCAAAAAATGAGGAATCATAGTGAATACCTCAAGAATACAAAATAGAAATAAAAACTGCTATTATGCTCAAATAATATTTTAAGATATTTTCTTTAAAACACACCCCACTATCTAATGGCTCTGCTGATGAATTTTTCAAAACATTTTAAATGAGAAATGCTAATTCTTAAACAATCCCCAAACACTTAATTTAAAAGAAGCTGTAGGCTGAGACTTCTGGTTTGTTTCTCAGCCATCCAGGCCCGAATAAATTTTGTAGGCAGAGACTGCTCGTTTATTTCCCAGCTACCCAGACTCAAATAATCACAGAAAAACTACATTAATTACAACACTGTTTGGCCGATTAACTCAGGCTTCTTATTAACTAACTCTTATGTTATAAATTAACTCACTCCTATAATTTTATATTTTACCATGATGCTCGTTCTGGGGTATCTGTCTTCTTCTGAAGCTACATGGTGTCTCTATGACTCTGCCTTCTTTCTCCCTTACCTCTGCTTGGAATTCCCACCTTGCTCCATTATGCACTGCCATAGGCCCAAAGAAGCTTCTTTATTAACCAATGGTAATAAAACAAAGCATACAGAAGGAAATCCCACATCAAGAAGCCAGCCAAACTCCTTTGAATCATCATTACCTGAATACCAAACCACACACAGATACTATTAAAAATAAAAGAAAGCCACTAATTTATGTTCTCTATTAATGTAGATGAAAATATTTCAGTGAAACGCTTATATTCGGTAACACATCAGAATTATACACTTCAGCTACGTGAGATCCATCTCTGAAATTCAGGGGTGTTTCAACATAAGTAAATCATTGAAAAAGACACCACACATGAGCAGGTCCAAAATTGTATGGTTGTTATTAACACATAAAAATAACAGAAAACAAAATCAATTAAATCAGTAAGACCTAACATCCATTCATGATTTAAAAAAATAGGTATCAAAGGATATGTATCTCAACATCCTTCCATATTTGTGAGAAACTAGCAGTACTATATTGACAGTGTATCTTCCTGGATCAGGTAGAGGATAAGGGCATCCACTTTCATTACTTTTATTTGAAATAGTGCTGGTTGTCTTAGCAGGACAACTAGATATGAGAAGTAGTTAAAAAGTAAGAGCAATTAAACATGTGAAAGAAGTGAAAGGAAGATTATTCCACTTTATATGTAACAAAGCCTACATATATATCATCAGTAAGATGGTAGAAGGTGTAAATTAATTCATTAAAGTCACAGTACATTAAAATCAACATAAAAACGAGGTTTATAGAAACAAAGAAATTTAAAGTTAAAGAAAAACTTAAAGCAATGCTAACCACAATAGCTAAATAAAATAAGCATTGAGGTATAAATTTTGCTAAAGAAATAAAATAATTCAACTAGGAAATTTGTAAGATAGAAAGGGCTGGGAGATAGCTAAGGGATTAATGTGATCACTGTGCAAGCAGGAGGATTTGAGTCCAATCCTCAACCAGGTTTGGAAAAAAAAAAAGGCAGGTGTGGTGGCACATGCTTGTACTCCCAGCACTAGTGAGGCAGTGACTAGATTTCCTGGGATTGCGGGACAGAAAGATTAACCTAGTTGATGAATTACAGGCTACTGGGAGTATACATATTGATATATATATCACATTCAACTTCATCAGGAGCAACACTTGAGGTTGCTTCTGGCCACTACAAGCAAGCACACATGTATACCACATGTACACATACTCATACATACATGCACATACATCCATTACAGATTTACAAAACACTGGTGAGAGGGAATGCATGCAGCTGGAAAAAACATTGCATGTTCATGGATGGATTCATACTGTCCAAATGACCATACTACCCAGAAAGATCTATATATCTGGCTCAATTCTCATCAAAATGCTAATGACTTCCTTAGCAGAAATGGAAAAGCAGTCTTACCTTTCAGATAGATGCACACAAGATTCAGAACAGTCATTGTGATAATGAGGCATGTAGGGGTGGTGGAAACACCACTGACTTCAAAGCACAAAGCAAACCTACAATAACCCAAAGAAGACATTGTTGGCAAGCACGCACGAACACACACACACACACACACACACACACACACACACACACACCAGAAATCCCTGAAACATGACAGAAAACCCAGGAATGACCAACATTCACACAGGCAAATGACATTTGACAAAGGCACTCAGAACACATTGTGGAAGAAGGCTCATCTTTTTAGCAAGTAATGCCATAAAATCTGGTTCAAAACATTCAGAAGATTCAGAAGAATGACACTTGACCTATTCTATTCAATTACCAAAAAATGCACTCAAAATCTATCAAAATCTAAACAGAGAATTGGAATCTATAAATTTATTATAATAAAACATTTCAAGATAATGTATAGGAAATTATTCTTGTTTTAGATAGGACCCCAAATAGAGGGAACAAAAGGTCAAAATTAACAAATGGGATTGAATGAAACTGAAAAATTCTGCACAGCAAGGAAAATAAGAGAATTAAGACAAAACCCACAGTTTATCCAGAATACAAAAGACCCTAAAAAGGCTGAGCCTGCATGTAAAAGTACAATTAAACTAAATAGACATTTCTGAAAAGATGACATACAAATGGCCAACAAGAATATGATGAAATGTTCCATATTACTAATCACCATGAAAATGCAAATCAAAACTATAATGGGATATCATCTCATCCCAGTGAGAATGAATATCATTATAAAGACGAAAGTAACAAATGCTGGCAAGGATTTGTACAAAGGGAAACTCTTTATTATACACTATTAGTGGGAATGTAAATTTATTTTGCCATTATGGAAGTCAGAATGGGCATTCTTAAATATATATATTACATAATGTATATATATTCTGCAAAAATTCATATATATATATATATACCTTTAACAATTACATTACTGGCTATTCATAGCCAAAGGACACAAAACCATTATACCTCAAAGTTACATTCCCATTAAACTGCAGCACTTTGCCCAGTTGCTGAAATATGTAACCAACACAGATGTTCATAGTAGATGAGAAGACAGGTCAGTGTATAAACGATGGCATGATAGTTATCTGTAAAAAGAATTAGGCTGTTAAAGCCAGATGAATGGAGCTGGACATCATTATGTTGATGGAAATAAGCAAGGACCAGAAAGGTCAACAGCACCTGTTCTCAAGTATTAGTGGAACTAGTGAGCCAGTCTCATAGAAGGAGGTCACGGAATAGTCGTCGCTACAGACGGGGAAAGGTCAAGCTAGTCATGAGGAAGGAAAGGTGGTTAATAAGAGGCATCAACACGGAGTAAGAATTCTCACCGTAAGTGCAAAACTCAGAACTCTCAGTACATACAAATGACATAGGTATGAAAAGTTGGAGACTGTTACCTTCATTTGATCGTGACACAGTATGCACATGTATTGAATTACAATAATGTATTCTTCCTCCCTAAAGATGTAGACATATTATGTCATAATTAATAAAAAATATCATGAGTTGTGTACAACCAGTCAGCCCGGTGCAGCTCACATCAACTTGCTGGCCCAGCTTATAGACTTCCTTTGTTTTTACTGCTAAACTTCTCCTCCTCTTCATGCAGATTATCTCCAGTCCACTGCTGGGCCTCTAGCATGACCTGTGCTGCTCTGAGAAGTTTACTTCCTCAAGTAGAGAGTGCCCTTCCTCAGTGGAAGAAGACAAAGACGGCTTTGTTAGAGTCACCAATGGAAAGGCAGGCATAGCACCAAGGATGTCTCTCCTTTATAGTCCAAACACTAATGAGGTATCTAATGTCACCAAGAGCCCATTAGCCAAGCTCATGACATAGTTTTCCAAACTCTGAATTCATTTTCTTATACTAAAAAAAAAAAAAAAAAAAAACAAGACGAGTCATTATCTGCCATGGTGAGGAGATAGACTATTCTGGTCGATACTCTCAGAGAGGTAACCCTATCACTAAAGGGAACTTCACTTCCCTTTGAGTATCCAGGGGGACTGTGCTGATCATGCCATGCCTCACTGTCCCCAGAGCATGGCAGTAAAAGAAGGGTCCCAACAGACAGTACATTCCAACGTGGGACTGGCTTTCTGACCCCTGGATAGGAACACAAAACTTCTGCCAAATCATGTTCACCTTGGAGATTAACTGTTTATCAAATGCTTCATCTACCTACTCTCTAAAGTTAATCCCCATGTAGATGCATACATTAAAACCACAGCATACACACACACACACACACACACACACACACGCGCGCGCGCGCGCACGCGCGAAATCCTTAATTCAGGGGTTCTTGACCTGTGGGTCACGACCCCTTTGGGGTCACATATTAGATAACCTGAATATCATGGATACACTACAATTCATAACAGTAGCAAAATCACAGGTATGAAGTTTCACTCAAAAGTTTTATGGTTGGGGTCACCAGAACTTGAGGAATTGCATTAAAGGGTCACAGCATTAGGAAGGTTGAGAACCACTGCCTTAACTGGAATTAAGTAAAGTAGGCTATGCTCGGAGCCATTATTTAAGTGGCCCGTTCAGATATGTCTCAGATCACCTTCTAGCAAAGGGCATTACGTTCATTCTCATTCCAAAATCAGTGCTGACAAGTGCAGTGAAACTATTTTGCTGTGTTGGGTTTCAGATAAAGTAATAGTTCATTTGTTAGATTAAGTGGCATTCCAGACACGCAAACAGGAAATCAGAGTGGGACTAGGCATGATACAGCTCACCAGGCCCTTTACTTCATTCAGGTCCTGGCTCCCGCCACTGTAAAATTGCAGGCCACTCTATTAATTAACTTTACACAGCACTTCTGATATCCACGCCTGGTTTGAGAGAACAACTCAGGCATCCATGCCTTCCTAACACCTCGGAAAAAGGACCCTGTGCTCTGCTGCACACTTCTCCTCTGACTTCACCAAGATTATTTCCAGGTCATTGATTTCCTTCTTCAGCTCAGAACATTCATCTTCAAGTTTCCGCCCCCTGGCAGTCAGCACAGAATTTATCTCCTCTTCTTCCTCCACCCGCACAGACAGCTCCTTGACTCTGGCCTCCAGCTGCATCTTGGATTTAATCAGCGACTCACACTGCTCCTCAGCATTTACCAGGGTCTCTCGCTCCTGCCATGATGAGAAGAAAATTGGTGCCAACAGCTGGAAGTAATTTATCAGCTGGGGGAAAATGCTGCCTATCACAAAGCAAGGAGATAATTGCCTGCCCTCTGCCCAAAACTTTTACCTATCTTTCCCAGGCAGCTGAAATAATATTCCTAGATCGTCGATCCTGTTGTTGAGACGTAGAGGGTGGAGGAGATGCGTGTGTTTGGGAGAGCCTTCCATCCTTCAGGCCCCTTCAGCAGATTAGGTGACCTCTTCTAAGGCACTTAATAGAATCCTTGTGCCCTGAAGAAGCAGACACTCCTCCAACCATCCATCACGTGCTGCTTACATCACAGCCTCAGGCCAGATCAATGTGGGCATATTTCTGAAGCTGGTGCCTGCTCAGAATACAGTCTTAACAAAGTGTCATTTGCTTAGAGAACCGACCATTTGTAGCATTAATATAAATGTAGAAATCTACTTCTCTAATATATATTAATAAATTTAGCTAAGATATATACATTCATATAGAGATGGATTTCAAATGCATAAGTTTACTTAAAAGTCACTAACTAGATTTCACTATTATTTTCACTTAAAATCCTTGCCTCAAAAGTTCTGCCTGCAGCACATCCTACAAGAGCTCATCACAAAGAACATAGAATACACTTCTTTTATTCTTTCTCATGATCTGCTCGCTAGTCTCACGGAGTGATCCATTGTTTCTGTGTTGAGAACAAAATTAAAAATAAAGAAGCACCTTTAGAAAATGATGTTTCCATTATATGTATTTGGGTATGCTGATGTGAGTTCAGGAGACCACGGAGGCCTCAAATCCTCTGGGAGACAGAGTTATAGGTGATTTTAAACTGTCCTATCTGAGAGCTGGAAATTGAACGTAGGTCCTCTACAAGAGCAATACAGTTCTTTTACACACTGAACCATCTCTTTAGCCCCCAAAGTGGCTTTTTGTTAGCAAGGACCTTTTCCTAACTTTGAATCCCTCTAAGTGACTTCTTTAGAGGTTGTCCTTGTTTATTTCCCTGCTGCTGTGATAAAACACCCTGCCAAAAAGCAATTTGGTATTGTTTCATCTTATACATTACAGAGCATCATTGGCCAGCCACAGCAGGAGCTCAAAGCAGAAGCAATGGGAGGATGCAGCTTATTTGTTTTCTCAGTTTGCCTTCCTATACAAGGACCGCCTAGCTGGGTTGGCACTACCTACTGTGAGATGGGTCCTCCCACATCTGTCATTAATCAAGGACATGTCCCACATATCTGCACACATGTAGGCAATTTCTCAATTGAGGCTCCCTCTGTCCCAGGTGATTCTAGTTGGTGTCAAGATGACAAGAACTAAGCAGCACAGAGGACAAACACACTTCATTGTTTGTGAGTCAGTTCTCAAAGGTTCTTTGTGACCAAGGACTCCTTCCAATCTTACTTCGCACTCATCCTCATCATTCATCTCCACAACTCATCCATCCTCCCCTGTATGCTAGGTTGTGAAATTTGATAGCTATCCATATGACTCACTCAAATGCCATTAACTAACTAGACCAAGACCAGAAGAAAGTTTAAATCCCTGACCTATTTACAACTGCCTAGGTAACAGCTGGAGAGAGGATAGAAAAGTCAGCAGACACTATCACTATGACCAGAAAGAGAAATGCTAGATGGAAAATCACAGTCAAGAAATTTGGGTATTGTCTGGGCAGAAAGGCTCCTAAAGACTGTGAAATAGCAGTAATGTTTGGTTTTTGTTTACTCCATATTGACATGCAGAAATGCCCCCTGTTACATTCCATTCAGAAAGGGTACAGGACCTGCTACGAACTCTAAAATGACAGCCCATCACCCTCACAGATCCCTTCATCACACATGATAGTGTGATTTTATAGATGGGGTAACCAGATTAGGAGAATTCTGGGAAGAGAAAAGGCAGAGGCAAGTCATCAGCTAGATGCAGAGGAAACAAGATGAGAATGCCTCACTGAGAAAACATACAAGGTCATGCGGCTAAACGTAGACATGAATTATGGGTTAATTTAAGTTTTAAGAGCTAGTTAGCAATAAGCCTGAGCAATAGGCCAACCAGTTTTTAATTAATATAAGCCTCTGTGTGTTTCTTTGGGACTGAATGGCAGCAAGACTGGGCAGGACAAAACCTTATGACTACAAGATTTAGGGGTCTGCTTGTAGTTTAATTGTAGGAAGATTTAGCCAATGCAATTGTCCTTCCATGAACTTTCAATGTTAATTTGAATGGATGCATACAGTTCTGTTGGTATTTAGAATAAGTGAAGGATTCTATTTACACTTGGCATTTAACTGTGTCCCTTTAAATACAGTTTTGAAATGTCTCATAATTCTGCCAATCTTTTTCTCATAGTTACAATTGGAGTGCACCTCAGTCTTCATGAGTTTGTTCTGAAATTTGCCTCTATTTTCTAGGCCTCCTTCAATGATCTATCCCAAGCTTTTATTTATTGTGTATCTGTGTTATTCTCATGCCACTTAGACTGTACATTCTACATTGACAGGAAGAATCATAGAGGCTGGGAGGTCAGGCTTTTCTCAAGGCTGCCTCACCTGGAAGGCTAAATAAATTATCAACTGTGATTTTATAGTGTCTATAGGCAGTCAACTGGGTTTGAACCTGGCCCAAGGGATTTGATTTTTAACAAATGTCCCAGATAATGCTGGCATGCACTAATAATCTAGAATCTCTGCTATATTAAATAAATCTTGGAAATGTGTGTACAGAGGCTTACAAAAAACATTACCTGTTGGAAATTGGCTAATATCAAAAACATAATATTGGTTATTCTAAGATGACAATATTTTCTAAGTTTCCATAAAGCTTCTTTTTTCAGTGCTTTTGTGAGCTAGAGAACCTAAAATAAAGATAGATACAACTTTCTGTTCTTTGGGGGTTTGGGACTCAAAGCAGTTGGGAAGCCAGAGAGGAATATGGACAGGAATTCATTGTGACATGGGCTTGTGACATGGAGGTTTGAATGTCAAAACCAGGAGTATAGAGCCTTGAAAATACATATTTCAAGTTTATAAGGTTTCTCATTGATGAACAATATTAATTAGATTTTTTATGACAATTATTTTTAACTTTGGTCAGACACCATTTTTCCTTCAGATCATGTGCCCTGCGGAATAAAGAATATCTGAGTGAGACTGGCATTTTAAAGTGTTTTGTTTTGTTTTTGTTTGTGTGGTTGGTTTTAACTTATTTTTTAAATCTCATAAATGAATTTGACACAAAGACAAGGTTAAGAACTGGCATTTAAGAATTCAGTTTATCAGTAATACTGATTTGGACTAAGATAGTAAAGTAAGCAAACGAAACAAAAACAAACAAATGAAAAACAAAACAAAAAAACCAGAAAAACAAAGGTTCCAGGAAATACATCCAGGGAGGGATGTACTATAATAATCTGAAGAACTCAGCCAAAACTTTCTTGGGAGCAACTCAAATCCTTTTGTAATCCCTCTGCTCATGGATGATGAGTGAGATATGAATTTCAATTTAAATGAAGTCACTTAACAAGCAAAACAAAACAAAATTGTTTGCCTTGTGACTTTGCTTTATGGTATGGTTGCATGACTTTGCATCTATGGTATTTAAATGCATAGGCTTCTCTTCCTTTTCCTTGCAAAACTAATGGCCTTGAACACATAAGGCCTTCTTAAGAGCTGCTTTAGAGGAACACGTGGTGGAAGAGCTCTGCTTGCTACAAAAGTGACAGCCTTTCTCTTTCTGAACAAACGAGGGAGGCACACTTTGCTTTCCACTCCTCCCTTGGAGAGTCTGAGTTCTCCAAGGCTTTTGGTAGTTGCTCCCTCTTCCTTCAGCCCAATTGTCTCCTTCCCCACTCTGAGAGTAAAGAGGCTGAAGTCAGAAGGAGCATCTCATTCAAGGCTAGCTCTCCACTCATGTGATAGTCCTTATGTTCCTCTGGAGAAAATGAAGTTTGTTCTTAACTCAAGAGTAACAAAGAAAAGCAAAGTAATTTGGATGAAAAGGGGATCATTTGCTTAGTAAATATTCATAACGTGCACTTTGTTTTCGAAGTCATTTTCATTAGTGTTTAAAGTCCTCTGATATGGGGTCCTCACTTGGTGCTATGGGTTCTCAGTGTATGCGTGAGTTTTAGGGTGATATTACACATCAGGTAATCTGAAGAGTTCTCATCACGATTCTCTCTCTATCTGAAAGCTCAGTTCCAGAGTAAGAAACAGATAGGAAACTACAAACAATAGCGTGACTGAAAACCCAGCTTCCATCATGAAAGGAGGAAGCCTGGCTCTGTATCTTAGAGTCTGGATTTTCATGTCCACCACAGAGAGGCCAGACAGCAAACTTCAAATGTTTCCATTATTAAAGAAAAGAAAGGCTTTTAAAAACCTATCCACTCACAGAGAAAGGTGTCAAGGAGAAGACAAATGAGAAATGCATGGAAGAGAAACACCCAATACTTTAGGTTTCTGATTGTTTCATTGTTATCAGGGTTCAATGTCACCAGAATTTCTGAGTTTTATATGCTTCAATTGGTGCAGAAATACATAAGTAATGGTTACTAAAGGTTTTTTTATGCCACTAATGCATGTTTTGTTTTTTGGAGATTTGAGAGAGAAAAGCATAAAAATTCATTGAAGAACACATACTAAAATCCAAACACTAGAAAGTCTCTTAGATAAATCATTCCTAAACATTTTCTTAAAATCAAAAATTGCAAAGCACATATAGAAACAATAGGGATCCTTAGGATGAATACCTACAAATTGCTTAAACCCTGAGAGTTTTGAAAATTAAAGAATCTTATAGAACTTTCTAATAATGCAGAAATACATCTGTATCAAGTGGAAATTAAAAATATTTGAGCTTTCCTTGGGCTAGTACTATGCAGTATACTGCTATCTTGTGTCAACAGAGAAAGGTCTTAAGTAGCCTTTCACTTGTTAAGGGACTTAAAATCTATAATAAATAGTGTTGATTACCATGTTCTGTAGGTTATATGTGTTAAATACATATTTGACACGGTTTAGTTTGTTAGGACTTAATCACACCATAATATAGAGAATAACTTTACTTGAAAAGGGACCAAATAAAATGTCTGAAACAAAAATTATACAAATTGAAATAAAAAATAGTAATTAAAGTTAAGCATTCCCTAGATTATGTAAGCAGTTGCTTAGCCAAACTGATATAACTTAGAAACTAAAGAAAATAATAAATTCCATGTTCCCAGAGTTGAGGCTTTCTTAATGTTCCTAAGATCAAGGCTGTAGCACTGTCAGGCCAGACAATAGCCTCTGACCCCAGGCCTGCCTCTCTAGGTCCATACTGCAAACCCATTTCAGTATAACTAGGTATCAAGCTTCTGCCTCTATAATCCAGGTTCTCTATTTACCAGCCTGAACTCAAGCACCATGACCTTCCAAAGCTCCAGACTTCCTTTCAAGGACTTGATTGTGTACTGAAACCAGCAAGAGACAGCGTAGTCTATGATGCAGTAGCCATATCTGAGGATTCCACCAGTTGTCCTGCCCAGATCATGGAGTGGAATTGCTCACAAAAGACTTTTTCTACCTAACTAAGTTCAGCAAGATTAGGAAAGGATCCTACTTCTTCTGTTTAACAAACATCAGAACAAGGCTTGGCCATGAATAACCATTGGAAAGTAGCAGTGCATGAATAAAATAAAGCATCAATTTATCATCAAGAAATGGAAATCTATTTGACACAGGATGACTGGAAAACACAGTTTAAAAATAAATTTGAATACATAGCAATGGTAGCTTGAGAGTCCAGCTCTTAAAGGTCACCCCCAGGACTCATGGAAGAAGTCCACAGCAAAGTGAAACTGAGATCAAGGTTTTTTTTTAATCTGAGGGGTAAAGACTCACATACATGATCAGAGGGTCATTCTCTTTTACTCTTCTTCAATTATAACTCTTATATTAATTGTCTGTTATTCTCTAGCTCCAATTCTTTAGTTCCATTTCTGTAGTCTAAATATTTGGTTCCAATTCTCTGTTTAAATCTCTCCCTTGCTTCTTTGTTCACCTAGTTTAAAAACACCTTTTACATGAGGTTTAAGGCAATAAAAAATTGCAAGAGTCACATCTCATTGGTCATAGCATATTCCTTGGATAAACCATAAGGGCAGAGTCATTTACCATGGTGACACAAAGTTTCATAGTTTCTGATATAAGACTGTAACCAGAGGCCAGGAACACAGGGCCTGGTGAAACAAGCTGCAAGAGATTTTTTTTTATCAGCTAGACTTGGAAAGCAAGGAATTGACGTGTTTTTTTAGGCTGTTTTGTTTTAATAACCTTGATTAGAAAACTGTGACTCTGACCTTGTGTATAGTTTTTAACTTAAGATCCATTTACAAAAATATTTAGTTTAGTTTGAACTTGTTTTGAGATAAAAATGAACTAGTTGTATGTCATTTGTCTTAAACTGAGGAGAAATTGTTTTATGGATATAGTCTGAGTAAAAGGAACAGAGCAGATCTACTTATAGATCTAGTTATGAAGCATATACTAGTATATTTTCTATGTATAAAAATCATACAGCTTAATGAGAAGCCATCTTTCTGATTATCCACAGATATAAGTGCCCATAAGATTGAGAGGCAATCATGAGATTACACATACATATGAAAATGCATACTAACATGCAGGTATTGGAGAGACACCATAGCTATTTTTAGGAAATGTGAAATTACAGACAGGAGAAACAGTTTCCAGAGACAATGGTTCCTTGGCCTTGCCTGTACAGGATTCTCATCCACCAGAGAATTATTCCTCTGGTAGGTTGAAATCTGAGCACTCTTTATCACCTTCTTTATGATTGCAAAGCTTTCAACAACCTAGGGTAGCTAGGGACATCTTAAAGGACTGTCCATCTCAGACCTTTCCAAACAAAAGCCTATCCTTTCTTCAGAAGGGCAAATGCTAATGCAAAGTTACAAGGAACATGAAGAATCAAGTACTCACAGCACAATAAAAAGAACAAAATAAAATTCTAATATCTCACCTTACAGAAATAAATGCCCAAGAATTAGCCAGATGAAAGATTTTAATTGTCCATCTAAGAAAGTTAGAACATAACAATTCAACAGAATCAAGTAGACAATACATGAGCAAACTTAGAAATTCAACAAAGAGACAAAAACCTTGGACTAGAACCAAGCTCAATTTTAGTATCTACAAAACCACAATTACTGACATGAAAAATTCCACAGAGAACTTCAATATCATACTCACTCAAACAGCCAATGCAAAAGAAAAGAAAAACCAGCAAGGCTCAAAGATGGGTCTTTTAACACCAAGAAGAAGAAGAAGAAGAAGAAGAAGAAGAAGAAGAAGAAGAAGAAGAAGAAGAAGAAGAAGAAGAAGAAGAAGAAAAGAAATGCTAAGGAGGCATATTTGATTTAAAAGGACATGATCAAATGCTCTGAACCAAAGTTAGGTCTTCTGTGGTGTAGGAAGGTTCTTCTGTATTTCTGTGCTTTCATTGGTTAATAAAGAAACTGCCTTGGCTTTTGATAGGGCAGGACTTAGATAGGTGGGGAAAAGAGAACAGTATGCTGGGAAGAAGACTGGGTCAGGGAAAGAGCCGCCATGAAACTGCCAGGGTCAGACATGCTGAATCTTCCCGGTAAGCCCACTACCTTGTGGTGACTTACAGACTATTAAAAACGGGTTGAAATAAGGTGTAAGACTTAGCCAATAGAGGCTAGAACTAATGGCCAGGCAGTAATTTAATTAATTCAATTTTTGTGTGGTTATTTCGGGCATAAGCTAGCCATGTGGCCACGGCCGGGAGGCAGACACTGGGAACAAATGGCCTCGCTCCTCTCATATCCTGGGAACACAACCTGCACCTATTATTACATTCTGGAAGAACCAGAAGTACTGTAATCACTAAGCAGTTTCTCAAGCCCCTTGCATATTTTCAACCATGCTGCTATAAAATTAGAAATAAAAATAGAGGGGACCCATTGGAAAATTTTAAAAAAATGCAGAAATTAAGCAGTCAACCCCTATATGGCCTGTGCATCAAATAAGAGATCAAACAGAAAATTAAAAAATGAAGAAAATACAAATATAAGTACAGCATATTAAAATTTATGATATACATCAAAACCACTTCTAAGAGTTTATTTTGGCAAATGCCCATATTAAAACAAAAGACATCAGTAAACAGGCTATCAAAATCTTCCAGGAAACTAGAGAAAGAAGCACAAACTAAGCAGAAAGTTAGCAGATGGAACTGATGAAAAAAATACATGAGGTAGAAATACTCAAATTAAAAAATTGTCAATGAAAATATCAGCCAACACTTAGAAAAGTTGATGGTAAATATTTAGTTAAACTAGGTATCACAGAAATAAACTTGTAATAAGTAAAATTACAATTGAAAGGTGAGAAATTGCAGCTAATTAACCAGAAAAACAATGTATAAGCAATTACTACAAAAAAAGATAAGCCAAGGCATTAGATAGCACAAATGAAATGGAAAAATTCCTAGAAATGCATAATCTATCAAGACAGAGTCAAAAGTAATTGAAAATATGACCAGAATAATTAAGAAGCCAATAAAAGATATTAGCACCACCAGCAATAAACACTAAAAATACAAGACCTAATTGATGAACTCTGCCTCTACCAGACATCTAAACAATTAATGCTAATCCTCTTCAAATCTTAAGAAATGTATTGAATAGGAGGTATCAGATCACTTCTGATCACTTCTAAGATCTCTCTCTGTGTCTTTTTCTCTCCCTCTCTCTTTCTCTCTCAGTCTGTCTGTCTCTGTCTCTTTTATGGTTTTTCAAGACAGGATTTCTCTGTAAAACAGTCCTGGCTGTCCTGAAACTCACTCTGTAGACCAGGCTGGCCTCAAACTCACAGATATATGCATGCCTCAGGCCCTCTCTGTCAGTGCTGGGATTAAAAGCATACACCAACACTGCCCAGCCTAAACTCCTTCTATAAAATCAGAATTATTCTGATATCATTGGTAGACACAGACAACAAGAAAGATAGCATCATGGTCCAATAACATTGAATGAAAGAGGCCGTAAAAAACTGCCAAAATACTAGAAAACCAAATTCATAGCACTTTAAAAGGACGACACACTTGATTACACATTTATCCCTAGGATTCAAGAATGTTCAACATATGTAAATCAGTAATGTAATACACTGTTTTATTCCATTAACTGAGTATATTAATAATTCACTGAGTACTATTAACTGACAGTAAAGAACTCATATTTATTTAGTTTTTTTTTTTTTGGAAGTTGAGAAGTCTAAAAGAATTGTGCCACCAACTGCTGAGGGTCTTCTAGCTATGTAAAAATATTGCACAGGAATCTACTTAGTGTGCTAGAATAAGCTGAGTCATTTAGATCCTTCTTAGAAAGCTACTAATAATTAGGGCCCTATTTTCATGACTTTTTCTAAACTTGATTTCCTTCTCAAAAGCCCTATTTCTTAGTACTGATAACATTTGGATTAAGGTATCAAGACATTATTTCTGAGGAGCACACTTAATCTTCAGCAAGTATCTATAGATGTACCAAAATATAGAAGAAAGGTCAAAATTCTTTTTTTTTTTTGGAGCAAAATTCTTTTATAACAAAGTCTCCAGTATGGTGTGAGACAATTCTGTATTCTGTCAATTATGTTTTAAATAAATGCTGATTGGTCAATAGCCAGGCAGGAAGTATAGGCGGAACAGCCAGACAGGAAGTAGAGGCAGGGCAAGGAGAACAGGAGTAATCTGGGAAGAAGGAAGATCTCTCCCCAGTCCTGCCCAGACACCAAAGAAGGAATATGTGACCTGCCCTGCTGAAAAAGGTATCAAGCCATCTGGCTAACATATACTAGAATAATGGGCTAATATAAGAGTTATAAGAGTTAATAAGGAGCCTGAGCTAATGGGCCAATCAGTTTATAACTAATGAAGACTCTCTGTGTGATTTTTTTGGGGGCTAAACGGTTGTAGGAACTGGGCAGGACAAAAACCCCAACAAGCAGACCCTCATGTTATACCAATAAAGAGAAAAAATGATGTTCCTCAACACAGTATAGACCATATATAGCAAACCTACATCCAATTTACTCAGGAATGAAAACATGATTTTCTATGCAGTCATAAAGAAGGAATGTCTTGCTCTCACCATTCAATTCAACATATTACTTGAAGTCTCATCTAGAAACTAATAGAGAAAAAGAAATAAAGAACATCCAAATTAGAAAGTAAGAAAAAAGTGATCCCTTGGCAGATAACAGAAACTCATTATGTAGAAAACCCTAAAGACAAAACTAAAACTCTAAAGACCAATATCTCAACTAGTTAAATTTTAGAATAAAAAGAAATCATCTTACAGTAGTGTTTCAGAAGTTAACAACAACAACAACAACAAAAAAAAACTAAAAATAAGTCAAAGAAATCTATGTCATGTCTAGTTTTAACAGTCAACTTGAAAAAGTGTAGACTCACCTGTGAAGAGAATCTTTATGAGGGATTGTGTAAGTATCAGGTTGGCCTTGGGCGCATCTGTGGGTATTATATTTACTGTGTTTACTGAGGTGGGAAGACCCACCTGCTGTGGGAAGAACCATTCCCTAGGTTTCAGTTTTGATAAATATAGGAAACAACAACAACAACAGAAAACATGTCATTTATAACAGCATTAAAAGTTGAAATATTTAGAAACAAATTAACTAAAATGAAGAAAACTTTATATAGTTTTATAAAACTATATAAAATTAAGGAAATCAAAGAAAAGCAAATAAATGGAAAAATAGCATTGTGTGCATTGAATTGAAGACTTATATTATTTAAAAACTCCTTACTACTGGAAACAATATATAAATTCAACACAATCCCTGCCATATATCAAATGATACATTTTGTTGAAATATAAAAAAATGTTCCTAAAATTCACATTGGACCATTACAGGTCCTGAATTGCATTCTTATTTTTTTTAAAAAAAAACAAATTAGATTTGTTTTTTCTAAAAAATACCAATCTAAGTTCTCACTCCCTCCTCTTCTGCCATTCCCTCCACATACCCTCCCACTGCACTCCCATCTAATCCTCAGAAAGGGTAAGGCACATTGCTTTGGGGAAGGTCCAAGGCCCTCCCTACTATATCTAGGCTGAACAAGGTAAACATCCAATACGTCCCAACAAACCAGTACATGCAGGAGGGATAAATCCTGGTTCCACTGCCAGTGGCCCCTCAGTCTGCCCTAGCCATACAACTGTCAACCACATTCAGAGGGACTAGTTTGGTCCTATGCTTGTTCCTTTCCAGTCCAGCTGGAGTTGGTGAGCTCCTATTACATCACGTAAACTGTTTCAGTGGCTGAATCCATCATGGCCTTGACCTCTTTGCTCATATTCTATCCCTTCCACTCTTCCTTGACTTTGAGAGCTCAGTCCAGTGCTCAAATGTGGGTCTCTGCCTCTGTTTCCATAAGTTGCTGGGTGAAGTTTCTATGGTGATATTTAACATAGTTATCAGTCCAATTATAGGGCAAATCAAGATCAGGCCCTCTCTCCTCTATTGTTTAGGGTCTTAGACAGGGTCATCCTTGTGGATTCCTGGGAATTTCTCTAGATCCAGGTTTCTGCTAACCCTATAATGGCTCCTCTTTCCTTGCTCTCATCTCTGTCTTTCCTCCATCTCTATTATCCCATTCCCTCAAGTTCTCCTCAACCCTCCCCTTCTCCCTTCCTCTTCCCCTTCTACTCTCCCTTTTCCCCCCACTCCCTGCTCCCAATTTTGTCAGGCGGTCTTGTCTGTTTCCAATTTTCAGGTTGGTCTATATATGTTTTTCTTTGGGTTTACCTTATTACATATTACTTAGCTTCTCTAGGAATAGAATCAAAGACCCAGATATTAATCCACACACCTATGAACACCTGATTTTTGGCAAAGAACCTAAAACTATACAATAAAAAAGAAAGCATCTTCAGTAAATAGTGCTGGCATAACTGGATGTCAACATGTAGAAGTATGAAAATAGATACATATCTATCACCATGCATAAAATTCATGTCCAAATGAATTAAAGACCTCAGTATAAATCCAAACACATTGAACCTCATAGAAGAGAAACTGGGAAGTACTCTTCAATGCATGGACAGAGGAGACCACTTCCTAAAGATAATCCCAGTAGCACAGACACTGAGAGCAACAAAAATAATTGGGATCTCCTGAAACTGAGAAGCTTCTGTAAAGCAAAGAACACAATCAATAAGACAAAAAGGCATCCTACTGAATGGGAAAAGATCTTTACCAACCCCACATCAGACAAAGAACTGATCTCCAAAATATATAAAGAACTCAAGAGATTAGACATTAAAATTCTAATGAAACCAATTAACGAAGGGGTACAAAACTAAACGGAGAATTCTCAACAGCATAATCTCAAATGGCCAAAATATACTTAAGGAAATGTTCAACATCTTTAGCTATCAGGGAAATGCAAATCAAAA
>JAQHUG010000195.1:706175-717762 GCA_028555095.1 Dicrostonyx torquatus | reverse complement strand
TAAGTCATAACTCTTAAAATGGTATTAACCAAAAGACAATAGGTATCGGCAAATAGAGTGAGAAATTGTACATTGTTGAAGGGAAGGTAAAAATATACAATCACCATGAAAAATAATATAGAAATTCCTCAAAATATCCAAAACAGAATTACTATGATTAGATATGTCTTATCTGGATATAAAGCCAAAGAAAATGTTGAACATGTATGTAAGGGCTTGAATTTGATGATTCGCCTGTTATTTTCATACAGAAAGAAGACATTACTCTTAAGTGAAACAAACCCAGATCAAAAAGGTAAACCCTAAATGATCTCAGTAAATTGTAGTATATAAAACAAAGGTCAAATTCACAGAGGCAGGTAGTTGTTACAGGTGAGAGCGCTGAGAAAATAGGGAGATACTATTTGAAGAGAACTAAATTCAGTTAAGTAGGATGAATTTTTTATGGACATTTAGTAGATACTAGTGTAGCAGAAGTTATCAACCCAATATTATATACTAGAAATTTGCTTAGAGTAGACTTAAAACATTCTTACCACAAACACATATTATGAATATGTAATGTGATGGACATGTTAATTAGGTTTATTATAGTAATTATTTAAAATGTTTACATATATTAAAATGCCAGATTATATTCATAATGATATATAATATTCATTTACCAACATGGACAAAGAAAACATAAAGCATGCAAGGTAAGTAAAAGAAAAGAAAGAATTGGGATTCAAAATTAATGGACTAGGAAACAAAGAAACAATAAAACAGATAAAATTGTTTATTAAATAAACCTGTGACATAAATGGACACAACCAAGCAGAGAAAGCAAAGAAACAATGCCAAAATGATGCCCGAAGGAACATAGTAACCATGATCATATTCAAGGCACACAATTACAGACAAAGTAGAGATTTAAATCTCATAGTCTAGTGCATTAGAAATTTTGGGGACCAATAACAGTATGAAGGAAAAGTCTTCACATAGCATGAGGACCAGGGTTCAGGTCTTTCGTACCCATGTAAATGATGGGTGGGCATGGTTGCTGTTTGTACTCCCAGGACTCAGAGGTTGTGAGCAGCATAGGGGCAAGGAGACCAGCTAGACCAGCCCAATCAAAGAAGTAAGAGACCTTGCTTCAATAGACAAAGGGAGAGGAATGCAAGAAGATACCCTACACACACACACACACACACACACACACACACACACACACACACACTACATACATAAACATATGCACAAGGGGAGATTATTGTCGCAGGACAATATTAACCAATTTGATTAAAAAAGGGGTATTTTATTGGAGGGGATAAAACTTACAGATAAATGTCCCAAACCACGTTCCTCTGGTCGCAAACAGGAAACCGAGTCTAGCCGTCAGCATGAAAGCCGGAAGCACGTTAGCTCGGAGAGCGGCTGCGGCTCTTTTTAAAATGAAAACCACGCCCCACATTGGGCAGGTATCTTAGAAGCCATTGGCTGAAAGCAAGAGGGCTTAATCTCCTGCAGCAGGAGATGTAAATTTCTTTCTTTTAAAAAAGAAAAATTACCTGAACTGATTGAGGAATCACCATTAAGTAAGTTTAACCAAAACAATAAAATCTACGACAAAGGAAACAACAGAACCAGTTGATTTGATGAGCAAATTCTACCAATACAAGGACTGAATCATTGCAACGGGCAGTGGCATGTGTTGAAAAGGGAACATTTTTCAAGTCTTTTATGAGGTTAGAATAACCTTAATCCAAAATGAGATAAGGTGACAGGGCAAAGAATATTGCAAGCCAATTTTATTCATGAATATTGATGCAAATATCTGATGATAGCATAACAACCAAGCCCATCACCATGAAGTTAAAAGGTTCAACATTTTAAAAACCTATTAGTACAATTCAACACACTTACAGATTAATTTGGAAAAAGCTATGAAGATGAAGTTCATAGATCTTCCTGATAGAAATTATTAATAAAGGAAAATGGAAGAAATATTTCCCTCCATGCTCAAATTAAATTTATAGAAACCTACAGAAGGCACTATTCTTTAAAGGCAAGCAAATGCTTGTTCCATTATCAGAAATAAGTAGAAAGACTTTCTTTTCTGTCACCAGTTCCAAATAATGACATGGAGGCTTCTTATTATTTATGAAAGCTTGACCTTAACTTAGGCTTGTCCCAACTAGTTCTTAGAACTTAAATTTACCCACTTATATTAATCTACATTCTGTCATGTGGTGTTACCACTCTTTCACTTTGTACCTCCTGTTTCTGCTCCATCTGACTGGTGACTCCGCCCTTCTTTTTCCCAGAGTTCTCTCTGTTCCCAGAAGTCCAGGCTAACCTCTTCCTAACTATTGGCCATTCAGCTGTTTTATCACACCAATCACAGCTATACATTTCCACACAGTGTACAAATATCCCACAACAGAAATATGATTATTCTTAAAAATATTTATAAAAAAATTTTTAAAAAGTCTGAAATGCCATGAGTTAGTGAGATTGTAAGGCAATGGAACTTTCACAGACCTCTATGGGGTAGCAGATTAGAAGCATTTTAACAATAGGCAAAGCTGAAACTGTATAACTTTAAACTTACTAATCATGCCCTAGAGAACTATCATTCTAAGACTGTAGCTTGGACCAGACATCAAAGCCTAGTGTCAGAGAATGGACTACTTTGACTAATATGGTCTTCAAGAAATGAGCATCTATATATGGAGATAGAATTACAGAAACTCCATGGGAGAAAGTTGGAGTACCCTGCACTTAAGGTTGCAGTTCACCATGTCCAAATAGCTCTCTGAGCTCCTTGTCATATGAAGGGCTCCCTTTCCAGCAGGACTCCCTCCTTACCTGATTTGAACATTGTCGTTATAGACCCAGATGCCTGACATTATTTGCAGGATGACGACTTTGCACAAAAGCTCCCTGAAAATGCTGGATGACTCAGCACACACACACACACACACACACACACACACACAGAGAGAGAGAGAGAGAGAGACAGAGAGACAGAGAGACAGAGAGACAGAGAGACAGAGAGACAGAGAGAGAGAGAGAGAGAGAGAGGCACACACACACATATGCACACTCATGCTGCCCCAGTATTTGGATGGGTGTGTCTGTCTGTCCTCAATCAAGTCCGCACACATAAATTAGTTGCATTTCTTTTCTTGTTTTTCATCCTCCCTTACTCCCTGACCTGGGCCATATAAATCGGCCTCTGGGCTTCAATAAACTTAGCAGTCTCATTTAAGCTGACTCCCTGAAGATCTTTTCTTTTCTTTTTTTTTTTTTGACATTTACAGCAAATACCTTTATTGCATTTTCCTTTGAAATGGCTTGAAGATCTTTTCCACAGATAGTGGTGACTTGGGATCTGCCTTTGGCCCCTCAGGTGCTTGCCTATTTCCACTCCCAACCACACTGGGCTGAAACAGGGTTCAAGCCTTGCTGGAGAACTATTTGGAAAAATCCTAAAGTGGAAGAAAACTAAATTTACTTGAGGTAGAAAATTAATAAATTTTGGAATATTCATGCAAGTTAAAAATCACAAGCAATTAAAATCAAGAATATACTCCTAGATTTACCAATACTGATACAATTTAAAGAATACCAAGAATACAAAAGATAAAATCCACAACAAATATATAAGTGAATAGTACCATTTATATGAACTATATACTATTTATATGAAGACTAATACCATATAATCTCATGTTAACTTTTAAGTTTGTCTGTATATAAAAGTATAAGTAAAAGGAGAGGACAAACATGATCACACCCAAGGCATAGAATGATAAACAGAAGTCCAGCACCCAGAGAATGAGGGATCCAACATGGATTAAAAAATATACATGGGATTTAATTGTATATATTTTTTTAAATGCTGTCAGTAATGGAGAAAAATGTTAGCAATTGATAGATACATTGTGATGATGACTCCAAGAATTCACATAATGACATTTCTGTATTTTGTATATCTAAAGTATGTAATAATTTCTGAGTTCATAGTTTAGAGCATGCAGATCATAATGGCCCTATTTTAGAGATGAAGGCAATGAGATATGGAGAAATTAAGTCCTATCAATGTTAATACCTGGTATGAGAAAACTGTTCCCTGACCACCCCACTTCCACATTTGAAACAATAAGAATCACAGGAGACCCAGAGAAGCCATCTCACTAATATCTTTGACATTGTGATACAATGGCCTTTATCTTTCTTGAGCAAGTAGATAGAATTAACAAATTATCATTTAATCAAGTTGTAGCAATTCCTATGGACATCTTGACATAAGAGAAACTACGCAAAGAAATTGTGTTAGGGTGGAGTAAATAAGAGGGATTGGAGGGAAGGTAAAAGGGAGGGAAAGAGAGAGAGATGGAGGGAGAGAAAGAGAGAGGATAGATGGATGGATGGATGGATGGATGGATGGATGGATGGATGGATGAATGGATGGAGGAGAGATATATAGAGAATCTTAAATCATTCCTACTTCTGTAGCTTTTATTATTTTTCACAATTCTATTAAGAATAGACAAACCCCTGCTAAAATGTCCAAATGTAGTGATAAATGTCCCTGGTGAACCTACCTGAACTGAAGGAAAAAGTTATGATTATGATTGCATGTCATGAAGAGTCACGGTTTCCAACCCATGGGATATAATAAAATGGTCAGAATACCTTCCCACTTTGAAGCAAATTTTCCTACAAAATTGCCTGTGGGATTTGTATGTAAACCTGTTCAAGTCTGCTGATTATAAATCACGAGTCCCACACCTTCCAGAGAGCCACACTTCCAGGATATAAACAATCCCTCCCTGAGGGAGGCGAGAAGCAGTGGAAGAGCTGTGTGAATAATGCTTATACTTAGTTGGATAAGGCAGTAAAGCCCTTGGCACTGTGTCTTTTTGCCAACTATGACTTAAAAATGTTTTAAGATTCAGAGGAGGCAGCTCTATCCAACAACCTATTCCAAGACTCCAAGGTAAAGTCATATTGGTTGAGGCCCCAATTTCTCAGACAGGAGGGGTGCAGAGATAAAATAATTCTTCCCTCTCCTCATTCCTTTCCTGTCTCTCTGCCCTTCATCCCCACCTTCCCATCCCAGGATTTCCCTTTATGTTCATATGTCATACCTGTTTTACTACATTCTCTACCCTTTCCTTTAACACCTCCTTTCTCCCTGCTTCATGGGCTCCCTCTCGACACCCTTTCACTGTCATGTAAACATAATAATGGAGGCTCAGATCTATGAGTGAGAGGGAATGTATGGGTTTTGTATTTCTGAACCTGGATACTTCACTTAATACCATATGTATTCCAGTTCCAACTGATTTTACAACAAAGGTTTTTAACAGCTGAATAAGATTCCATTGTGGATATGTACCATATTTTTATTATTGATTAATCTATCCATGGACATGTAGGCAGATTCCATTTCCCTACTGCACACTTACAGAACTACAGAACTATATTGTTCATTTCTGTCCAAATCCTCCTACAGCCTCCCATCCTGTCCTTCCAAAGTTCATGTCTTCTCTTTTCTTTATTATTATTAATAATCCCAAGCTCAATAAATGCAGACTATAGGCACGTAAATATGTGGTCATCCTCTAAGGCATAAGCAACCGACTAGCAGCCATGTTCCCAAGAATGGCTCTTCTTCATCCAGCAGCTACCAGTTGTTAATAGTTCCTCCAGGAAGGGTGGAGCCTAAGGGACCCCTCCCCAGTTCAGGCAGGAATATTAGCTGGCTTGATCCTGTAGAGATCCTCTGTGGGAAACTGCAACTTCCATGAACTGATGCATTCAAGCAGCCTTCCCATGTGCAGAAGTTGGCATTTCATAGCCCTACTACCGTCCACCAGTTCTTCTGCATCTCTTGTGTCTTGGATGGTGGGAGGTTTACAACCAACATTATTGGTACTCATGATTTTGACCAGTTAGGGGCCTCTGTATTAACCATTACCCACTGCTGAAAAAAGCTTCTCCAACCAAAGTTGAGAACAGTACAAATCTATGATTGTAAACAAACATTTAGCAAATAACAGCAATAGCTTGCTCCCTAGAACCTGTGATCTCCTGGTTGTGGAATTTTGATCAGGTTTACAGTACCAGACATAAAATCTATCCTATGGAATAAACCTTATTTCCATCCAGAAAGCAGATAGTTACCACAATAATCACCATCCCATGATCAAAAGGGTGCGAACATCTTTCCACTGGGGTAACTCTTCTAGGGTGTTAAGATACAGCATGAAGTAATATCTTTGATGATTTTCTTACCCAGGAACGTACATAGCACCTTCTAGAACTATGGCAGCTAGCCAGCAAAGAAAGAGTTTTCTGGCTAGTGAAATGTATATTTCTCTATCCTACATTCAAACTGAGAGCTGTCTTCAGTTATAGGATATGATCATCTAGTCACAGTAGGCAACCAAGAGCAATGGCCATGGCCTGTGTTATTTTGGATGTCTCTGGGGCCTCCATGACCAATAACTCAAAGGGAGTTTTATTAATGTGTAAATTTATATCACATAAAGTTTAATTTTAAAATATAAAATGTACAGGGATCATTTCATTAAATCTCGTGGTGATACTGGTTTGCTTAATAACTTATACTGACTGCTTATTAATAACTTCTCAAGAGCATGATTTAAAAGCTTTTTTAAAGCATACTTTAAATTTTAAGAAGGGCTCAGTCATAGAGTGTTTTGGCAGGGATATACAGGAAATTTTTGTATATGGCAAGAGAACAAACACACTTAGATTTTGTAGGCCACATAGGATCTCTGTAGAATATTCTTTTTTGTTGAAACAGTTCTTTAAGTACATCAACAACTTTTTGATCATAAGTCACATTTTAAAACTAGATCATGATATACCACAGGTTACTGCCTTCTACTGTAGCAGACCTTTCTTTTGTTCTAGACATCTAGGACTCTATGTCTGTATCTATATCTATATCCTTATTTGTATGCATATATATATGAAGCCTCCCTGGGAAGGCAAACCACTCTTAAGGGAATCACGACCAGCAGTAGATAGCCAACACAAAATGAAGTCACTGGCATTCTTGGAGGTTCTATGTCTCATAATGTTTGCCCGTGATTTTTTTCTTATAATCTTAGAAGTTCTTTTCATATATATTATGGTTTTTGGAGTTTTTATGGGATTTCTATGTGTGCAAACATGTGTATTTCTGCATATATATATGCTTCTTGAGCTTTGTCTATTGTTTCTTTTCTTTCTTTCTTTCTTTCTTTCTTTCTTTCTTTCTTTCTTTCTTTCTTCCTTATTTGATTCCTGTTTGTAGGATTTGGGTAGGTGAGGAGGACCTGGAAGGCGTTAAAGGAATGGGAAACCATAATCAGAATATATTATATAAAAATATACTTTCAATAAAGATAATAATTTGCTTCTTAACTTTGTATTCAGATGCAATTAATAACAATCTTACTATCAGATGAGACCTAATCTAATTATCAGAAATTTCATAAAACAAATGAGTCTCTTAGGTGATGAGCATTTATTTATAAATCGCAATTGGTTGAGTTGATTTTGGTCTGCTGTTTTTGTGTGGTGGATAATGGTGGTGACTAAAGTTTCTAGAAGAATACACCTATATGAATCAATTCACAAAAGAAGACAGCTCAAAAATTGGATTTACCTTTTTGTGCTTTGAGTTGTACACAGATAACTTTCCAGTCACTGAAAGGTTGAATTGTCATTTACACCTTGGCATGAATTTGCTTAGATCATTATTTATGAAAATATAAATGCAGTTATGATTGAGGCTTAAGGGGTGCTGAGCTCTTTCTCAAAAGGAGCGTAAGTTTCTGCTTTAAACTGAGCTTTAATATCTGGATGTGATAGCTAAGAAAACCTGGCCTTAAAAAGAACTCCCAGGTATTTTATAACCACTCTCATGGTCTGTTGTGGGAGGGTGCTTGTTTCCCAGCTGCCCAGGCTCCTGAAATAACCACAAAGAAACTGTATTAATTAAATCACTGCTTGGACAGTCATTATAGCATATTTCTAGCAAACCCTTACATATTAAATTAACCCATTTTTTTTTTATATTTTTCCATGAGGCTCATAGCCTACTGAAAGGTTCTAGCTGGTAGCTCACATCATTCCCCTCTGGCAACTACGTGGCATCTCACTGACTCCACCTTCTTTCTCCCAGCATTCAGCTTAGTTTTCCCTGCCTAGCTCCTCTACTCTTTTGCTCTATCACAGGCCAAGACAGTTCCTTTATTAACCAATGGTATTCACAGCATGCAGAAGGGAACACCACATCAATTGTCCCTACTTTTTACCAAATGCAGCCTTTACATTTCCTTGTTATTCCTGTGTTTCCAAATTGGTCTGAGTACGATCTGTGCCCATGGAGTCAGACAGTCCTTCCCTAGCATTTCAGCTGGTCACTGAGTTTCTGTTTAGAGAGGTTCTAGGACACAGTGCTCAATTCATCCAGCCAAGCAGAGTGAAGCACGATTAAGTAAAGTTACTGGATAAGAATGAAGAGGTACATTTCTCGTGATGCACCATCTTACTATCATGAAGAATCTTGGGAAAGACACTCAATGCCTCTGCTTTACAGTTCTCCATGTCAGGACACAAATGACTCAAATAATGGTTAATTCGGACTTTTTGAAGTAAAAGGAGAAAGATATCCCTCTTTACTGCCAATAGCTTCAATTTTCACAAAATTTTGATGATAATAACAATAATTAGGATAAAAGCAATAATCTCTTGCATTACAATGCAGTTTGTGTTTTCCTAGTAGTTTACGGACAACCTCATTTGATTTATCCACTGCATTACAGTGGGGGAGACCGGAAGGAGAGAGGGAGAGACAAGAAGATAAGCATCACTCCCACTCTGACATGGAGAACTGTAAAGCAGAGGCATTGAGTGTCTTTCCCAAGATTCTTCATGATAGTAAGATGGTGCATCACGAGAAATGTACCTCTTCATTCTTATCCAGTAACTTTACTTAATCGTGCTTCACTCTGCTTGGCTGGATGAGATATAACTATAATCTCCAGTTTGGAAAATAGAAAGCAAAGGTTCTCCTGCCAAGCCACTTGTTACCTCCTCTCCTCTCTCAGGCTTGCTGAGAAATCAACAGCTTGCTTGGGTGGCAGCTACCATTAAGTACACATATTTCGGGGATTCAATTCAGGCTCCATATCCTTTCTTGGTATGTATTTCTTCCCTGTGTGGGTCTATTACCCTTTAATAGAGATTTAAGGGCATTACAGCTACATAAATGTTGGATTTAAGGGAAAATAATAATGGAACTCTGTCATCATATATCTCAACACCACCCAAACACATCGATTTCTAGTCTGGAGACTATCAAGCAAACAAACTATGCATGCCTAACACTCCAGGAGGGAGGAAGACAGAAGTTACTGCTGCAGACGATGGGGACCTACAATGAGTGTATGTTTACATTAGTTTAAAATCTTCTTAAGCATCCGACTTGGAAAATCTTCACACCATATTCCTGTCTTTCCCGAGACATCGTTGCAATGCAGCTGCTGGTGACTCTAGAAAGGGTTCGTTACACCTGGGAGAAAGGAACACACGAACACCATGCTCCAAACAGCTCTCACCCTAGGTACTATCCTAATCGCTGCACCCTGAGTTAAAAAAAAGTTTGAATTTGGTATTGCTTCCATGATTGGTTCCAAGTTTTCACTTACCCCTAGTCTGATGAGATTCACATTATGCAGCACATTTAGTAGGAATCTCTAAATGTGAATTTTTGGGAATGATTTTTAACATGGAAAAAGTGGAAGCAAATATTCATAGAAGATAAAAAAAGATCAAAATTTTTCCTGGAGCATAAATAGATGTTCTTACAATGATTTGCCAACCAAAACTCAGCTTGGGCGTGGTGGGGTGGTCAGAACACAGAAAGGAACTGTCATCTCCAAGGAAAGGGAAAGAACTAACAAAAATTCAAAATAAAAGAAAAGGGAAAGTGGGTACAAGCACAAAACTGTTTTGAACCGTGCTACATTCTGGCCTTTCTTTCCTTATGGTGATTCTCATGCCTTAAGTTTTACCCTATAGTGTGAGCATCCTTCCATCATCTAGTTCTCTCAAAAGCACCATCCTGCAGCTGTCAGCTGCAATCTGATAGAAGCCTTTAAAAGGAGCTACTGTATCTGAAGTCCCAGGTCACCTGGAAGAAGCCAAGGAACACTCCTTATACAAAGGTCTGCTGTGTCTATCTCATGTCTTAGATCACAGAGGTAAGCCTAAGCCATATTTCTACATCTTTTTCTTCTCATGGACAGAAACAGATCACTTGTAGCAAGGGGACAAGAGAGATAGTACCGTCTGCCACCTGAAGTTTAACATACCCATTCCCTTCAGTTCTGATACAAACTGTTTTGATTAGACCGTGAAGCTTTCCTTATGACTTTGTCTCATGACTTAGAAAAGGTGGGGGGGAAACCCAACAAAACAAAACCACCCTGATGAAACCTGAGCTGACTTGATGGAAAACAATTCTGATAGGTAACAGAAGTGCTCAAAATAGGAGCAGCTAATTAGAGTCCTTGTTAGATGGAAGCAGTGTCCCTAGATGCATTCAGAAACCCAGCTGATAAGAAACAATGAGACAAAAACACACAGCCATGAATGAACATGAAGTGTTTGCATTGCAAAACCTCCAACTGCACCATCATTGTTTACCATCCACTTTCCCAAAATAGGCCACAGGCTGTCAAGATTGGGGTCTTAATTACAGCAGGTTAATAAAAATGCAGGATACAGAACCCCAGAAATCAGAATCAGCAACATCTGGCCCCATCACCCAAGCATGGCTAGTGATCTGAAGTGCTTAGTGCTTGTCACATGGTCTCCTCTGAGCCCAACTGCTCCAGAGAGCACTGCAATCTCGAGGGGAGGGCTGGTAGTCTTCACAGCCACATATGTGTAAAACCTTGTTTTGTGAATTAAAAGCTTGTTAAGAACCCCACTCCTACCCCCTCCATTTTACCAAGATTGTTGACTACTCAGAAATCCATACTTGAAGAAATGGAGTCTGGTGGCGAGGAAAGAAAAGGCGGTTCTTAACAATGAGGGGCCAAACCAACTGTCATCCTTCAAGCCAGCATGTCTGCCTCAGCTGACTGTTCACTCCCATGTAGTTTTCTTTCTCCTTGAAAAACAGTGGCAGATGAATTCAACACAAAATGTTGGACATGTTTTTATTTTGTTTTGTTTGTTGCTGAGGTTTTTCTCATGATTGCACTGTGTAGAGCAGGATGACCTTGAACTTGTGACTACTCTCCTGCCTCTGCCCCTGGAGTCACGTACCACTGTCTTAGAGTTTCTATTGTTGTGAGGAGACACCACGAACATGGCAACTCTTTCTCTTTTTTCCTTGCCATAAGGCTTTATTATTCTTTTTTAATTTTTAAAATTTTTTAAAACTCTTATATTTTTGGTTGTGAGCCTAGTCTTTAACGGCTGAGCCATCTTAAGGGTTGATTATAATTAGTATACAATTGAGGGTTGGGGGAGGAATTTTATAAGCTCAGGGACCCTTTAAAAAAAA
>JAQHUG010000195.1:669383-686343 GCA_028555095.1 Dicrostonyx torquatus | reverse complement strand
CATGCTTGGGAAAGCTCTGTTACCTAGTGACCTATCTCTCCAGTCACCAATAGACAGCTTTAGAACTGAAGTAACTTCTCTGTATAAAAAAATCATTTTCCTTATATATACAGAGAGATAAATGTTATAACATTTTGTGCTTGTTTATGAATTTTGGGGTTATGTTGAAGTTTTCCTGTGCTTGCTATATTTTTAAGAACTAATTTTGATCATTAATATATTTTTTAGAAAAAAATTTTTTGATAGACTGAATCAACACAAGTGTCTTTTCCAAATACAGGATGTTTTCAAGAGAGATCTGGGTGTTTTTCTTTTGCCTGACCTGAATTTCTTTGAAGCTGCTCATAGGAAACCAAAGACTTATCTTTGCCTCTATCATCTGTCTAGTACTTTTTTCTCATTTTATCTTACCAACAGAAAAATACAACAGGAAATTACATCCATGTTGCTGGAGTAACCAAGATGAGCAAAAGGAGGCACCAGGCTCCAAATCAACTAGAAATCAGAAACAGTCACAGACAGAGCAGCCTCTAAACAATATCCATATCCCACTTTCCTGTTCAATATTTGTATCTTGTCATCTTTGAAGTAGCAGATTTTTTAAGGGGCAATTATCTGAACCTCAATCTGTACTTCTAAAGCCCTTTAGCTTCATTGTTTCCTTTCAAAGCAGAAGCTGCAGCTTTCATACCACAAACGTTAGATCACAGTTGGTTCATCATGTTACTGTTTTCAGTGAGCTCATGGTTGTTTCGTTACCCCTCCCTCCTTTTTAAAATCACCCTATTATCCTTTCTCCTAGGATACTCATCGGCTATTAAAATGAATATCATCAATAGGATACTTGCATCTGTTAGAAATAATGGCTTTTTCCCAGGTCTTGATTTAATCGAAAGACTAATAAGTAAACAGGAGAAGGCACTGGGTGGATAAAATCAGGGCCTTGTCAAGGACAATAGAAGATCATCACCCTATCTCCTCCCTCACAGAGTTGCTGAGACTCCACGAAAGTCAGTTAAAGGCTTCAGGCTGTCCAGACAGGCCACTGAAATTCCCTATACTCTGCAATTAGAGAGGGACATAGGAGACATACAGATCCTGCCATGCTTCTATGTTTGTTCCTGTGGACAAAGCAGCAGAATAGAGCACACGGTCTCCTCCAACGAATTCTGTTTATCCTTCCCCTAGCACAGAGGAGGATTTCAGAGTATGGGGATGTTCAGGATCCACATACAGAAGCTAATTTACTAATAAGCCATGAAACACTGTCATAAATTACTTAAACTAACTGGCATTTGTCCAATTAAATGAACAAACTACATCCTGCACGGTACTGGCCTTCAGGATTTATAGCAGTTGTTTATTTGCATGCTAATTTGCCAAATTTCATTAAGTGGCTCTAGGTCTATTCATTCACCTTACCTTAATGACCCAGGCTCTATAGAACTCATGTTTTCAGCTCTCTATTTTTCTCGTCAAGTGCATGGCATTTTAATCTCCATAAGTCTCCTTTCACTTCAACAGCGGAGACCACGCACGAGCTGCAAATGGGCTGACAGACTGTGCTACACATGATGGAGTAGGGCAGCTGACGGCTGTTTAGCTGGGGTGCCACAGATCCTACACACAAATATCATCAGGAGAAGATGGACGGAGCCTTCCAGATCCATCCCCCATCTGCTGACAGAGGCCGCTTCCTGACATAGGTCAGCATGGCAAGCAGAGATAATTCGTAGGTGAAAAGAGACAAGAAGTGTGTATCATTGCATATCATTGCATTCTCAATGAGATTTATGCAGCTTAGATATGCAGACCAGTCAACAAATACCTTTCGGATGCCCTCTCTCTTGTATTCCTTTGGCTGCAGAATAATCATGGGCTCTTAAATAACAGCAATTTTATTGGTAAGACCAATGCAAAGTAGCTCATGTTATACTTCAAATATGTAAATAGCAGGGAACTTAAAACAAAAATAGAGGTTCACAAAGAGCACACAGTGAAGAGAAAACCGTAACTACCACCAGACCATGGCAAATAGACCTATGCATCGTGACTCTTCCGGGGCATTGCTTCTAAATGGCTGCTCATTTAGCATTGGACAGTGGCAGAGCCAAGAATCAACTGTATCCTAGTCCAGTTTGGAGAATTCGTGAGGTTATTGGGGTTACATGAAGGCACATGGGCCCAGTGGTGTTACTTATAGTACCTTGAGTGACTTGGCCAAGTGCATCATCAAACAGCCAAAATGGGTGAGGAATCACAAGGGCTGTATCACTGGAGTTCCCTGCACAACTGGCACGCAGTTACTCCATTGAAGAATTCCTTCCGCCTTTAGAAATAGTTTGATCTATCCTGTCAAGTGAGTGCTGGGAGGGGTCTTTAAGTTTTATGGACTCCTGCATGTTGTTTGCCTAATTTCTTGTGAATTTCACAATCCTGGAGATTTTCCCCCATCTTAGCTAGGGTTTTATTGCTGTGAGAAGACACCATGACCACAGCAATTCGTATAAAGGAAAGCATTTAACTGGGATGACTTACAGTTTCAGAGGTTTATTTTATTATCAGCATAGTGGGGCATGGCAGGACATGGAGGTAGGAAGGCAGACATGGTACTGGAGAAAGAGCTGGGAGTTCTAAATCTTGATCAGCAGGCAACAGGAAGTGAACTGCCTGCACACCGAACAAACTTAGGCAAAGGAGACCTCAAAACCCACTCCCACAGTGAAATACTTCCTCCTACAAGGCCATACCTACTCCAACAACACCATACCTCTTAATAGTGCCACTCCCTTTGGTGGCCATTTTCTTTCAAACCACCACAAACCTCATGTGGGATTCCCCTCTGTATGCTGTGAATATGTTTCATTGCCTTTGGTTAACAAAGAAGCTGCTTCAGGCTATGGCAAGGCAGAATAGAACTAGGTGGGGAAAACTAAAATGAATGCTGGGAGAAAGAAGGCAGAGCCAGACAGATGCCATGTAGATCCTGAAGGAGAAAGACAGCAGAACTTAGTGGTAGGCCATAGCCTCGTGGTGATACACAGATTAGTAGAAATGAATTAATTTAATACATAAGAAGTATCTAGAAATATACCTGAGTTAATTAATATAGTTTCTGAGTGATTATTCAGGTCTGGGTAGTTGAGAACGAAGGAGCAATCTCCATTTGCAACCCTTTTCCTCCAAGAGGAAAGTTTCAATTTGGAAGAAATAGCCAATAACTGCGCCTTTAAATTCCTGTCTTCTTTAGAAACTCAAGATTATTTCCATAAAAATAGCAGTTGATAAAATTATAGTTAAAAGAATAAGGGATTCTGCTATATCTACTCAATTTCATTTAAGACTGAAGCAAGAAAGGCTATGTTCTTGCCATCATTACAATGAGCATTATTAATTTTCGTAATAGATATTTGCAATGAAAGTTTGATTTAAGGATTACAGGGAATGTTTTACACTGTGTTTGGGCCATATTTCTTCATGTTTGCATCATATTTTCTAATCATCTTGTAAACATAAATTGAGAAATACATCAAGGATTTTGAAAGCAGTGATGTCAATCAAAAACATCACAGAAGTGCTTTGACAACCCAACATCCAGGACCTGGTTTATATATGCCACTTAAACATCCTTTCATATATCCATTGTACTAGTTGCTCAGAAACCACATTGCAAATATTCTTATGCCTAGCAGCAGCATTCATTATAATCTTAGATATCATCTATCAACAAACACTTTCCATTACAGATCAAATGTATTTATTAACCTGTGGTTCTAGCATGCTGCCAAATACAAAGCAAAATAAGCAGAAGAAAGAAGGAAATGAGGAAAGGAATGACGAAGAAAGAAGGGGATGATAAAGAAGCAGCTGGCCTGTTGACTCCTTACCAAACATATAGAGAGGGAAAACCATATTGTCAATAACAGAATATCCTGGGGTACAGAATACAACAATACTCAAAACCTCACTCTGCAAACTATGGTTCTGAGCCCGGGAGCACAGACAGCATCTGATAGTTTGTGAAAGATGCTGATCCATGCAACGCTCAAGATGCAATGAGTCAGATTCAGCATTATTCCATTTTGTACTATGAACTTCAACTGGGCTCCTCTGATGTCATCAATCCTGCCTTTAGTCTTTCTACCATAAGATGCTTGTTAAATCACATTAGAGAGGCTGTCTCTATCCTTGCTGTCTGGCTTACTCATTCTCCACATTTCATGAGTATGATTTTAGTCTACTTTTAGTAATAAATCTACCACATGGCACCACTTTTTAACGAATAAATAATATTTTTACTTATTCTTTCATAACTTCACACACTAGGGATGTTTGAAAAGAAAAACATGGAAACTACCATTCTATAATCTTCAGATACATATGAATTTAAATGAAGTAACATTTCATGGAGGATAATGACCACGCTAGAAGCTATAGGTTCCCTAAATTTAAATATCTATTAATTATTTACAATATTATTATATATTATAATATGTGTAGTATATATTATTTATTCCAAATAATTATGCTGGGTATTGAATCCAAGGCCTTATGAATGCTAGGTATACACTACCACTGAGCTATCAGACCCCAGATCTTATACTTAATATTTTCTCTTAGAAATTTTCAGCATTGACTTCTCCCCCTGTTTTTGTCTACAAATACTCACTTTTCTGCTTGTATTTGGAACTGGGCCCAGTATCAGTCCTCTACTGAGTACTCCTGAGCAATGTCTCCCTCGTCATTTTAATTAGTGTCAGAATAATTTTTCCTTAACACTATGAAGAGTCAAGATTGAAAATTATTAGTGAAGTAGATTAGAAATTTGTATTTGTACCTTGCTCTGCTGTTGTTGCTGCTGTTGCTAAATCATAGGACCACTGGCAAGTGGCCTACTCTCTCTTCGGTACAGCAGATTAATTCAAATAATGTTCTTGAAGGCTCTTCATAGCCCTAGATTAAAACACTTATTATTTTGGCTCCCAGTGCAGTGGCTCCCCATCTCCTTGAATAGAAAATAACCTTGAAGAGCATCATTTCAACTCTCAGTCTTCTCTCAGGGGGTCGCCTCTGGAGGGCTGTGGCAAAGGGTCTTAGGTAACTGTATTCTCCTGGGTGATGATATGGTAGTGATACCTCACAATACAAAAGTGCTGCTATTGTAGCAGGCTTTCTGTAGACCCAAAGTAGGAGAGAAATTCAACTGAACCCTCCCCAGTTCTGGAAACAGAATGTATCCCCAAATGTAACGTGTCAAGCAGGCTCGTGACATTTATCCTCCTATCCAACAGAAGCTTTGTAGCAATACTAGTGAGTCAGTTGTAACTCATCCATCTCTGACTTACTGTCTTGACACATTTCCACGGTTATCTATAAGCTGGACAGCATCAGGAATTTTTGGTATTTCTGTGTCAAAGGCATGTGGAAAAAAGAAAGCACCAGAAAGATATTGTACTCTGCAATGCCAAGGAAGTCACGCTGTCTACAGCCATCAGTGGATGATGTTGTTCAAGAGTGTGTGAATAACTAGGTCACTTTGTTGTCATTCCCTAAGTTCTCAAGCAGTGGGGATGGGGGTGGGAGAGAGGGCTCAGCAGCTAAGCATACTTGTTGCTTTTGCACAAAACCCAGCTTTAGTTCCCAGCACCCACTTTGCAATTTACAACCATCTGTAACTCCAATTCCAGAGGACACAGTGCTGCCTTCTCATTCCAGAGGGCACTGCATGCACATGGTACACAAATGTTCATGCAGCAAAACTGCACATATACAATATCAGAATAAATCTTTAATAAAAAATGAAGTTTTTGGTCAGGTGTGTGGAGTGGTGGAAAGACAATGGAAGATAGTCTGACAGGGAAATACAGGTATCTAGGGTTTTCATTGCTGTGAAGAGACACCATGGCCACAGCAACTCTTAAAGGAAGCATTCAATTGGGGTGGCTCATTTACAGTTTTAGAGGTTCAGTCTATCATCGTCAAGGATTAGTAGCTGAGAGTACTACATCTTGCAGGCAATAGGAAATCATCTCTGAGGCATGGGAAATATCCTGAGCGTAGGATACCTCAAAGCCTACCCCCTCAGTGACACATTTCTTCCAACAAATACATACCCACTCCAGCAAAGCCACACCTCCTAACAGTACCACTTCTATATGACATATTGGTGGCCAGTTACATTCACAACAGGGTAGACAGTGTCTGTTCAGTAAATGAATGAAACCAAAGATTAATCATCTTAACTCTTTCATCACTGTATGTCCAACAAAGAGGAAAGGAGGAAACTATGCACAAATTTCAACTCTTTAAGAGTTAAATGGAGCCAGGCAGTGGTGGTGCATGCCTTTAACCCCAACACTTGGAAAGCAGAGACAGGCACATCTCCATGAGTTCAGGGCTAGCCTAGTTTACAAAACCAAAAAGACCAAAAAAAAAAATGATCTGAAGAGATGGCTCAACAGCTAAGAGCAGTGACTGTTCTTCCAGAGGTCCTGAGTTCAGGCTCACAACCATCTGTAATGAGATCTGGTGCCCTCTTCTGGCCTGCAGGCAGAACCCTGTATGCATAAAAAATTTATAAAAGAGTTAAATGGACCCTTTCTTATCTATTTCAAGAGTAGCCTTAACAGAGGACTTTGCTTTTTCCAAGGCCATGGTACAAGTACAGAAAATGAGAGAATAATCAACAGACAAAATAAAATAAGACCAGTCAAAACTTTTGATACCTGGCTTTTTCATCTATAAAAGAACAATAATAAAACATGACTCTGTCAAGAGAGCTGTGAAGGCTACAACGAGTCGGGATTTATACAGCACAGTGTTTGGAATTAGTATTCAATAAATGCTAGTTCTCCTTTCACATCACATCTAATCGTTACTCTAGTATTTATAGCTGTGTCACTTTGGAAGTATTAAGAAGATCTACCAAGGAGGCTTATTGTAAAATTGAATAAGGTAATTCAAACAAACCACTAATATAAATAGTAAGTCCATAGTGGAACATACTAATATTGTTTTGTCACCATTATTAAACATTTTTAAATTTTAAATATAAAATTTAATCTTTTAAGATTTGTGTGTGTGGGTTGTATGCGAGTGGTTGATGCATATGTGAATATACAGGTATTTGTGTCTGTGCAAATGCACACACACACACACACACACACACATACACACACATATACACGGAGGTCAGATGAAGCCATTGCGAACCTTCTTCAACTGCTTATTTGCTGTGGGAGATTAAGCCCTCTTGCTTTCAGCCAATGGCTTCTAAGATATCCGCCCAATGTGGGGCGTGGTTTTCATTTTAAAAAAAGCCACAACCGCTCTCCAAGCTAACTTGCTTCCAGCTTTCATGCTGACTGCTAGACTCGGTTTCCTGTTTGCGACCAGAGGAACGTGGTTTGGGACATTGATCTGTAAGTTTTATCCCCTCCAATAAAATACCCCTTTTTAAATCAAATTGGTGTAATATTGTCCTGCGACAATATTTTGGCGCCCAACGCTTATTGCATTCCGTCTTAATGGCAAACAGTAATTTATTATTGATGTATGTGATGTATGATATGTATATGTGAGTGAAGGTGTGGTGTATCACAGTGCCTGTTTGAAGTTAAGGACAGCTTCAGGGAGTGAGTTGTCTCCTGCCAATTTGGGTTTCAGGCATAGAACTCAGGTCATCAGGCTTGCACACCATGTGCCTTTATCTACTGGGACATCTTGTATGGCACTCAGTCTTCTCTTAACTGGAAATGAAGCTTTCTATTTTGGCTTGACTGTTGATCAGCAAGCTCATGGGATCTAACCCTGTTCCACAGCACTGGGAATATAGGCAGGTTTGTCTCTTATGTGGGTTCTGGGGATTCAGACTTAGAGCAAGTACTCTTACTCACTGAGCCATCTCCTTAGTCCCCAAACCTCTTCTTTCTAAAAGATATAGTTACAACTACAGAAGCATAAGACACTTTGTGATGTGAGATAGTATCACCCGACTTAGAAAGAATGCACTAGAAAACATGGGGAGCATTTTTATTTTAATATGGCACGATGGTTGAGAATGCTACTGGCATTTAGAAGCTGCCAGCCAAGAATGTTAAACACCTGAAGAATATAGGAGACTGCCATTGTATAGAACTGTTCTAGCTGCTAGTCACCTATCCATTGAGAAACACATAAGTTATTTAAGCTCTTCTTCTCTGCAGGGCTCAGAAAGATGACAACTGACAGAGGTAGCAGGGTTAAGTTAGCATTGAAGCTGAAACTAAACTTTAAATTGATTATCCTGCAGAGATTTTCCCATTCTTTGTGATTGCCGTCAACAGGGAAAACATATCTACATTCTGTACAGCAGTGGTTCTTGCTCCTCAAAGGCATAAGCTTCCAAAGAAACCTTGACAGTGTACTCTCTTGCTCTGTGTCTTGAAAAGATCAAGAAAGAAATGATGTGCATTTTTTGTCAATAATGACAGACTAGCTTTCTCTACTGGCTCTTACAGTAAAGGCTGGAGTGGTTACTTGTCCCCTTAGAACAGACTGCTAAAGAAGTGAAGGTCTTCTCATCCAATGGACTCAATCCCTTTATAAAGAGAAAGACCTTGTTCTACTTGTTTTATAATCATAGCATGCCATGCAGGCATGTCAGGGTGAATGTCTAAGAAATCACCCTTCCAGTCACCTCTAATCATAATGGCAAGAAACAGCTCAATTACTTCTGATGAGCTCCATTCAAGCTCAACTCAAGTCAGTCTATTTTTACATTCGTGCAGCTTCTAATGGTTGCAAGGGCCCTGTGCTAGATGCTGGCATACAAAGATGACTCAGACACAGTACAAGGCCTGGAAGTGCCAAATGTAAGTAAATTATTTCAGTGTGTTCTAGCTAGTATTATGACAGAAGGGGAATTATAGGTTTATAGAGTAAGCCTAAGTATGAAATTGACTTTGATTAGGTGTGGAAGCACCTCAAATGATACAGACACCAGCTTCCTAAAGCTAACCAAAGGAACACTGTTGATTATAATCAAAATGAATATATGCAAGCACAAATGTGTACATTTGCCTGTTTCAAATACATACATCTGATTAAGGATGAATATAGAGTACGAAGATCTTGACTATTACCTAAATATTACTTATGTACCTCTTGGATTGGTGCTGAGGCTTGTTTGCCATGAGTTTCCTCAGTTGGGAACCTGTGCTATCTAGCCCTGGGCATTGTCAGCATGGAGGAAGATAATACCTGTAAAATCTTTGTAAGCAGCATGAGTGACAGAGAGATTATCCCCTCACTATACCTCACCCCTCCCAGAAACACTGCATTTCTCTACTTGCTCTAGCTGAAAGGATAATTTGACTCATTCTGCAATTGGAACATTAGTGAAAGTGACATCTAGCCCAAGCAGCCAGAGTGGATAGCCTTTCGTCACAAACTATTTTTTCCTGTGCAGCATCCTTGGGGGCTGTGTGTCTCAGATGGCATCAGCTAGACGTGGGAAGGAAACTGGTACAGTCTATACAGAATGGGAAACAAAGGCTTCGTCTTTGTGAAGATTATAAAGTGCACGCCTTTCTGCCTCACGGCCTTTGTACTGACTAGCGTACAGAGCAAATATAAATCATTATTCTGAAGTGTACTGGCATAGGTAAATGGCTTCACTATCTGGTAACATTGATGTATGTATCCCATTTTGACAAAGCTACAAACTCAGTGGTCTTCTGACTGTTTAGGAATCTCTCACAAAAACACTCTTCTGAGACAGATGTGGTACAAACCTGCCTGTGCTCCCAGCACTTTGGGACCTAAAGCAGGAGGATCATGAATTCAAGGTCAACCTAAGCCCACTGTAAGTTTGAGGCCAGTTTGAGGATATAATAAGTTTAAACTAGCCTGAGATAAATAACAGCCTTACCCTAAAGTAAGCAAAACAACAACGAAACTCTCTAAAATATACCCTACAAAACTTCTATCTTCTACTTCCGTTCTGTGTCCCCCACCACTAAATATTACTGTTAGCTTGAATTTTTTCTCAACTATCATGTCACCATGTGTCTTTTCCTTTAAAATCAATACTGTATGCAGATGAAGGATGCCTATGTGACAATGTTACTCCTATCAGGAGCCAGCAGCTTTAAAAGCTTCTTAGCTGTTCAACCAAGATGCTGCTCACAAGTGAAGAGATTTCCAGCTTTTACAGAAGGATTTGTTACTTATGGGGTGTTGCCAAAATGTGTATTCAGGTAGATGAGCTCTTAGCACTGACATGCTCATCAAAAGTGAAGACATTTTAAACCCCGAGAAAAGTAGCTATTTTTCTTTTTATAAATATAAGCTTTTATTGTAGGTGTGCTCAGTAGTTAAATATATATGTCTATTATATATTTACAAATATATTACTACAAGATCTTAGAATGTTCCTAAAATGTCAAGTAACCTGTTCAGCAATTTGATTTCATTCATAATCACCTTTAATTCTAGGATGGTTTACTCCTTGACTAACTCAGAGATATTAATGCTCATGAGAAAACAGCTTTGTCCAAACCTAGTCATAAAGGAGCAGGCCACACCTGCCAGAACTAATTGGTGCCTATCTCTCTATCAGAGATGCTTCATCCAGAAAGTGATAGAAACAAATGCAGACCACAGCCAAACAGTTGCCGGGGGATCGCAGGGAATTCTGCAGAAGAAGAGAAGGAAGGAGTTAAAGGCTGACACGAACACCCACAGAACCAACTAACCTGGGCTCATAGGGTCTCACAGAGATTGAACCGACAACCATGGAGCCTGCATGGGACTGACCTAGGCCCTCTGCATACATGCTACAGCTGTGTAACTTGGTCTTCACATGAGACTCCTAACAATGAAAGCAAGGGTGTCTCTGACTCTGCTGCCTGCTTTTGGGACCCATTCCTCCTACCAGATTGCCTCATCCAGCCTTAATAGAAGAGGAGGAGCTTAATCTCAGTGCAACTTGGAACACCATGACTGTCTGATATCCATGGGATGCCCGCTTGTATCTGAAAAAAATAAATAAATAAAAACAGTGGAAAAGGAGTGGATGGGATGGGGGGATTGAGAAGGGGAGAGCGAGGGAAGCTTTGGTTGGGATGTTAAAACAATACAAAAAAGAAATAAGATAAATATTTAGTCACTCAGGGTACTCAGTTTTCAATGACACTGGAGATAGAAGTCACTGAGCATTTTCAAAGTCTACATGAGTGTGTTCTCAGATGTTATGAAAAAGTTCACCACCTTGGATTTTGTAGTCCAGGAGTGAGTTAGAACCTTATTGTGGTTCACCTGGGAATCAGAGTGGAGGCTTTGATATGATCTCTTCTTTCTTTTAGATGAGAACATCTGTTTTCTTTATCCGTTGAGGAAGACTATGTAACTAATTTAGAATTTTAGTTATCATAGTTAAAAGACTTTTGCAATACCATGCATTATTTATTGAATAGACCAAATTTTATACACAGATTTAAACAGTTGTCTGATAAAATCAGTTTTATGATTGCTATGTAATTGAGTTGGGACATTTTAATAGGACTAACTCTCCTACCAGAGTTTTTCTATGGTTAAAATCATGATGGATTATTCAAAAAATAGTCTTTGTTTACACAGAGAAAGAGCACCAAAATTTAAACACTGTTTTTCAAGCCCATTTTATAAATAAAAAATTATAAATAAGTTCTTTTAAACCTAGTAATAATTAAAAAGGGGGGAGCAAAGGAAGAAAGAAAGGGTGTGGGGGAAAGAAAGCACTATTAGAATGCACTTTGTTGTCATTGAATACTCTATGCATAATCAGTTTATAAGATGAATACATTTAACCTTCATGAGGATGTCCTTCATATCTACTAAAGTTACTATAGCAGAAATAAATATTCCGGAGACACATCTGGTGAAACATTTGCTTAGTATGTTCATTGTCTAGTGTTTGACCCCTAGTACTATATAAGTTGGCCTGGTGGTGCACACCTGTAATCCTAGAACTCGGAAGGGAGAAGTAGAAGCAGGAGGATCAAAAATTGAAGGTTATTCCTGGCTACATACTGAGTTTTTCAGAAGCCAGTCTGTGAGGCATGATATCTGCCTCACAAATCAGGAAAGAGAGAGAGGAGAGAGTGGGGGAAGAGAGAGAGAGAGAGAGAGAGAGAGAGAGGGAGAGAGAGAGAGAGAGAAGAGAATTAAGTATGATAGTAAGAGCTCACGAACATTTACAAATATTGGAATCCTAAAACACTCTTGATAAGAATGGAAAGTGGTGTAATAATTGTAGAAAACAGTTTGTGATTGCTTACAAATAAGGCTAGGGTTACTATCGACACAAGACTTCTCCCTTAGGTATAGACAAGGAGGAATCAAAACATGTTTATATAAAAATGCACATTATTCATAATAGTAAAAAATGAGATGCCCATTAGCTGATGAATAGATAAGTAAGACATGACATCTTCATAGCATGAGATAATATTCAGCCACAAAACAGAAGGAAACAGTGATGGACGCTACACCTCTGAAACTTGAATATACTGCGGTAGATGAAAGAAAACACAAATAGCCACCTGCAGCCTTTCATTTTCACGGAACATTCAATTCCATGATACATTCCACACATGAGAAGGGTTTTATAGCACTGATGGGATACAGAAAAAGGACACGGAAAGTAATTACTAATGGATACAGGACTTCTTTGGTGGTAAAAACTAAAACAAAATTAGTGTAGAGATAAGGGAGGTATGGAAAAGCTGACCAATTGTCCCCGAGTTACAGTGAGATAAAGAAGGTTACCAGAAACAGTTATTAGGGACTGAACATTTCAAAACTTTAGGCTATTTTTAACCATAAAAGTGACAGGTATTTAAGAAAATATGTGTAACATGATTGAAACACTATTTTGATAGTTACTTAAGATTGCCAACCTGACTGGATTGAGTAATGCCTAAAACCCACCTCTAGGCAAGTGAGTCAGAGCATTTTGAGACATGATGAACTAAGTGGGGAAGAGCCATCCTGGTTGTGAGAGCCAGTAGTTTTATGGTCTGGCGGTCTAGAGAATAAGAAGGGAAGGGGAAAACCAGTTAGCACAAGCACACACGTTCTTGACTGTTGCTGGGACACCTCTTGATGGGTGTTCCAGGTTTGTAAAAGAAAGCAAGCCAGTGGGCAGCATTGCTCAGAGATCTGTGCTTCAGTTCCTGCCTTCAGAGTTCATATCTTGTCCTGGCTTCCCTCAGTGATGCACTGTAATCTGTTAGTTAAAACAAACACCTCATGTTCTCCTCCTCCCTCCCTTTCTTCCTTCCCCACTCCTGCCCTCCCTCCCAATTTTCTCAAGAGGTTTTGTCTGTTTCTCCTTCCCATGTATGTCTCTCTAAGGGTTCTTCTTGTTACCTAACTTCTCTGGAATTATGGACTATAGGCTGGTTATCCTTTGTTTTATGTCTAATATCCACTTATGAGTGAGTATATACCATGTTTGTCTGTCTGGGTCTGTGATACCTCATGTAGGATAGTTTTATCTATTTCCATCCATTTGTATGCAAATTTCAAGATGCCATTGTATTTTACCGCTGAGTAGTACTCCATCATGGAAATGTACCACATTTTCTTTATCCATTCTTCAGTTGAGGGACATCTAGGTTGTTTCCAGGTTATGGATATGACAAATAATGCTGCTATGAGCACAGTTGAGCAAGTGTCTTTGTGGTGTGAATGTGCATCCTTTGAGTATATATGTCCAAGAGTGGTTTTTCTGAGTCCTGAGGTAGATTGATTTCCAATTTTCTAAGAAACTGCCATATTGATTTCCAACAGGATGTTCAAGAAGGGGGAAGGGCAGTGAGGGAGAGAAAGGAAAGAGATATCTTGATTGAGGGAGTCATTAAAGGTCTAGCAAGAAACAAGGCACAAAGAAAATTCCCAGAAATCCACAAGGATGATCTCTAAGCAACAGTGGATAGGATGCCTAAACTGGGATTCCCCTGTAATCAGATTGATGACTACTTAATTGTCATCATAGAACCTTCAACCAACAATTGATGGAAGCAGATACAGAGATCTCCAGTGAAGCACTGGGCCAAGCTACATTCAGGTGACTAGTCTAAGTGAAGGAAAAATGATAATAGAGCAAAGGAGTCAAAACCATGATGATGATACCCACAAAAAGAACTGCCCTGAGCTAGTGAGAGCTCACTCTGCACTGATAGTGGGAAAACCTGCATAGGACCAAACCAGGCACACTGAATGTGGGGGACAGTTGTGAGGCTTGGGCAGTCTGGAGAGCCACTGGCAGTGGGATCAGGATTTATCCCAGGTGCTTCAACTGGCATCTAGGAGCACATTCTTTTTGGAGGGATACCTTGCTCAACCTAGATATAGGGGGAAGGATCTTTGTCTTGCCTTGAAGTGATGTGTTAGACTTTGTTAGACTACGCATGGGAAACCTTACCCTCTCTGAAGAGTTGAAGTGGGGGTGAGGTGGGGGAAAGCTGGGATGGGAGATGAAGGGAGTGGGAATAGTGATAGCTATGTAAAATGAGAAAAAAATGTATTAAAAATTCTTAATAAAAAGGAAAAAATAATGTTAATCCCCCAAAAAATGAATAATGGAGGCATCTTATTATCAGCTTTTTACTAAATTCTGTTTCATATTCTCAAATGACTGAAGGTGTTTAGTCATTTTCCTTAGATTCCAGCAGCAGGGGCTCTCATACAATAGACTGTCCATGATGGTGGGCTGCAGGCTGCAACTTGAAGAACTAACAATCTCCTGAGACCCAGTTTATCTTCTCAAGCAACAAAGCTTTCTTCAGACCATAAAAACAAAAGACAAAGCACCTTTCTGCTGTTTATCACAAGACTAACAAACTTGAGTAGTATTTATGTTGTTTAGTTGGGTATTTTGCAGGAGTGATGAAAATGTGTGAACAATAAAAATAGTACCAGAGAGGTGAGGTCTCTGCTGTCACTCTTACAGTGTATTTGAGAAGCATTTTAATTGATTTGCAGGAAGAAAATGAAAAGGTTTGATGAAGGGATGCAGATCAGTGAAGTCCTACTTAGAATGCTATAAGGGCCATTTAGTTAGCAATTCTGATGATCCCCGAGAATATGAGAAAGCTGATAGGGTGGTCTACGGGAACAGTTGCACTCGTGAGGTTTCTAACAGAAACAAGGACTTGGTCAGCGATTGTGCGTGGAGCTCTTCAGATTCTGCTGTGGTAGAATCTGTGAATATTGTGCATGCCCTGGGGACTTGGGGAGAGGCTAAGTTTAAAGGTAATAGACTAATTAATATTGTAGAGAAAACTTCAAGGCAGCCCAGAATTTAGATCAGAACATGGATTTTGCTGGCTCTTTTTATGATATTTTTCAATTAAAATTCTGAGTAAAAATCTGAGGGTTGGAAAACATAATTTGAAAAGAAGAATATAAAAAAATACAGGCAATGAACATGTGGCTACCATAAACAAGCTGAATATTTCAATGGCAAAAGAAGAGCTATTTTGAGGACATCTTAGGAATATGACTGAATTCTACCTACCACATGTATAAGAGTGTGAGGATTTTATAATTCAAGTGAACTATTTTGGTTTGTAAAATGAAGTTTCCAGGAAAGGAAAATCTATACCTATGTGAATGATTCTGTAAGGCCAAATGCTGAGCTTCATGATTAAGGAGAGTTAAATGTTACAGGTGAGAGTCAAATTATCTTGGGTTATTTTTAATCTCTTTGAAAGCCATTCCTGTAACTACAGATGCTGTATATTCATGTGTGCAACAGCCATGTCATCCCAGAAGACAAACTTCACAACACTCTTCCCCATCCCTGAACAAGATCAAATCAGTTAAAAGCCCAGTATGAATAAAGGAGCCCCAGGCCCCACTCTTAACTGTGAGCTATAGGCAGTTAATGGATGCTGCAGGAGAGAGTCACTTTCCTTTGGGCATATGAACACTAGGCTGCCTGTGTTCTAGCGGTTAGAGACAAACCCACATGCATTGGGAAGTACTAATTGGATTCAGATATCTATACCTATACACACACACACATACACACACACACAAAGACACACACACACACAGAGAGAGAGAGAGAGAGAGAGAGATGGGGAGAGGTAGAAGGAGAGGGAGAGATAGAGGAGAGGTAAAGGGAGAGAGAGATATGAAATAAAGGTGAGAAGGAAGATATGTTTTGGGGCCTAGAGAGTTGCATGGGAGAGATAAAGGGTGTATATGATGAAGACATATTGTATTTATATATGAAGGCTGGATGACACAGAGACCTAGGATAAAACCAAACAACTGGAAAAAAACAAATAATGATGCCTAACTTATAGTCATGGGTTGATGATTACCTCAATTGTCTTCAGAGAGGCTTCATCCAGTGACTGATAGAAAAAGATGCAGAGACTCACAGCTGAGCTGTGGAATCCTAGTGAAGAGAAGGAGGAAGGATTGAAAAAGTCAGAGGGGCCAAGAATATCCCAAGAAAACCCATAGAATCAACTAACCTGGACTCATAAGAACTCAGAGACTTAACTGACAACCAGGGAACCTGCATGGGACTGACCTAGGCCCTTTGCATATATGTTATAGTTATGTTTCTTGGTCTTCTTGAGGGACTCCTAAAAATGGGAGCAAGGGCTGGCTATGAATTTTTCTTTTATTGGCTTTTAGGACCCTATTCCTCATACTGGGTTGCCTTGTCCAGCCTTACATACTGCAACTTGATATGCCATATTTCAGTGAACTTGGGAGGCCTGCTGTTCCTTTTCTGAACAGAAACAGAGAGGGAGTGAATTTGGTGGTGGGGTCTGGGCTGAGGGGATGAGAAGGGAGGAACTGTAAAAAGAGTAGGGAGGGGAAACTGCAGTCAGAATGTAAAATAAATACTTAAAAATAAGAAAACAAAGACTATTTGTTCATTTCCCAGCCACCTGGACCAGAATAATCACAC
>JAQHUG010000195.1:655215-666003 GCA_028555095.1 Dicrostonyx torquatus | reverse complement strand
GACCAAGCACTATAGCCTCCTATCCCTACTACCATACCCTCTTCAGCTGTGAGCCAGAAGATAGGCTTCTCTCTTTAAGCTGCTTTTGTCAAGTATTGAATCACAGCAATGAAGAAACTAACTAATGCATATCTCTATGTAGAAAGAACAATAAAACAAAATTCTGTAGTTATTAAATAACAAGGTAAACTCTTAATAATTAGCTATTATTTTTAAAATGTTAGCATAATTATCATCCCACTTTAAACCTTTGTTTCTCAAAAAATATAAATCAATACATATTTGTTTCAAATATTAAACTTATACAGAAAAATGTGATCAAAGAGTAAGTTCTTTTTGATTGCCACTTTCAGAAATACACCATTGTATGCCTGATATATTGTGCATATGTGCCTAGATATTTTTCTCATATAACTACTCAACAAGAGTCATATTTTCTCTTTTTTGTACATGTTACTAAGTCAGCACATGCAGTTAAATATTTCATGCTATATGTTTATCATTCTGATGGTTAGCATCCCATTGTGTAGACTGAGAGGCAGTGTGCAATAATAATTCGACACAAATGCACAAGAGTCATCTGAATCCCAATGATACAACTTATTGTGCAGCCTAGAGTAAGTCATTTAATGTCTCTGTGCCTCACTTCTCATAAATGCACTATAAGGACTACTATAATACATAAATTATCTCAAGGGATTGCTGCAATAATTAAACTGTTAATACCATTAAAGTGTTTGTAGTAGTTCCTTATATGGTAAATCTTCTATGTAGGAGCTGTAGCATTATTATAGGGTAGGCATTTACACAAATCCCTGTAGATGATGATTATGCTGTTTCCATTTTCGTTACGTGGTTTGACTACCAAAAAGAAAAGAAAAGAAAACAAAACAAAATAACTTCAAGACAAGTTTGAAATTACTTTTAGCCTTTTAAAAATCTGGGCTCTTATTTCCTATTACGTTGTTGACATTTGTTTGCAGATATGTAATAAATGTGTATTAATATTGTTAATCACATAAAGGCAGTATAAAGAGGAGAAAGTGGTAGTAGCTTCCTTATCAAGTGTGAAGGCAATCTGTTGCATCTTTTCTTTCCCCAGAGGAGTTGAGTCATGAAGGTAAATCTCCAAATCTTAACAGAGACTGGGAAAGGAGGCTGGAAGCTTATAATCTGAGAAGTGAACCAATAACTTAAACTGGTGCTGTGACTGGGAAGAAGTCAGAGACAAGGTGGAGGATGGAGAACTCAAGAGGATATTTGGGTACCATACTTTTCATGCATCCTTCTGAGAAGTTTCTTCACTATATGTATGTGATGGCCAACAGTAACTATAAATGAGTTTATATTAATATTTATACTAATTCTTCATATCTCCCTGGGCCAATTCTAAGAGTTGGGGTGCTGAAAAAAATCACTGTATATGCTGAGACAACATTGCATAAAATCCCAGAGCAATAACCCTGATGAGAGTGTATAGTTAAACAATATATTTATATGATATTTTTATTAGCAATATAATTTTCCTTTTGTGAGCTTTTGAAAATCTCATGCAGGCTTAAAATGTTTCAAGTGTTTAGTGTTTAATTTGCCAATTTATTAAAATCAATATATGACCACACATTTCTACAAACCATATACCTAGTTTAAAACTCGCTCACTTACAATGATAATGACCCAAGCACTTATTTACTAGGAAATTTTTCATACGGCAAAAAAAGTGTATTTGGAAGCTGGAGACATGACTCAGCTGTAAGGATCACCTGTTGCTCTTGCAGAGGATATGAATTTGGTTCCCAGCACCCATACTGTGGTTCACAGCTATTCAGAACTCCAGTTCCAGAGAAATTGACACCGTCTTCTTAACTCCACAGACATCAAGGAAGTTCATGGTGACCATACATATATGGAGGCAAAATAATAATACGCATAAAATAAAAATTAAAAAAACTGAGAAAGTCAGCAGAAAATCAAAACTGGATCCTGAATGCCCGGCAAGTGCAGAAACGTACCTGTTCCGAATGAAGGTTTTGAGACAAAAACCTGATGGCTTCCAATTCAGAATCCAGTGAATCAGAATCAAAGTTATTTTTCTCCATTGGAAGAGATTTACAAATCATCTCACCCAATGTGACATATTTAAAGAGAAGGGAAAAGCACTGTGATCAGTGTGAGTGGAGCTGAATGGTAAGTGGCTGTGTAAAAAGTACCAATTGCACTACACCTCCCCAGGAAGGAAGGAGCCAGAGTGAGTTCCTCTGAGCTTTAGGAACATTCAAATGGGTAATGTAGGTAATAACAGTGTCCAGGAATAGTTTCTCACTCTGAAAGACTTAATATGTCCTTTCTCCCCATGGAAGACATGAATTTGAGTCTATTTTTATCTATGAGCAAAAGACACCCAGAAACTCTGTACAGTCTCTCACCTTGATCTTTAACAAAAATAGCATCCAATATTAGAGGATTTTTCCTTTACTCATTCTAGAGAGAGCGATAACAACTTTAGACAGGACTGGTACGCTTGGATTTATCCCTGTGGTTTACATTACAAACCATAGTATAAGTTGTTTGTTGGGCAGAAAACAATCGTGGCTCTCATGTGACAAATAAATTCCTTCACTTCCATCATGTAGTTTTACAACCAAGAAGTAGTATAAACTTATGAATAACTGACCATCAAAATTCAGGGTAGAATATTATCTTTTATTACTCCCCATTAACTGTGGAGTATAGTATGCTCCATTATGACATTTGCTGTGGAGTTGTTTCCCCTGGATTTAAATAGTCCAGGCTCATAAGACTTAAGAAACGAATGGCACTGACGGGACTTAGAAACTTGGAAGGCTTACAATACTCACAGGACCCCTCCTCAACTGATGTAAGCAATGAGCCATCAATGGGAGGAAGGGGTCTTCATTGGAGCAGCTGCCTGTATGCTGTTTGACTTTCTTGAGTGCTCATGCCCGCTGGATGGGTTTTGGATGTTATAACTGACTGAGTGACATGTTCTGTCCTAGTTAGGGTCACTATTGCTGTGGTGAAACACCATGACCAACACAACCTAGAAGGGGTTTATTTCACTCACAGTTCTGTATAATAGTTCATCCACAAAAGCATTGAGGACAGGAACTCCACCAGGGCAGGAAGCTAGAGGCAGAGGCCATGGAAGGGTGCTGCTTACTGCCTTGCTCCTAACGGCCTGGTTAGTCTACTTTATTATAGAACCCAGGACCACCAGCTTGGGGATGGCCCCACCCTCAATGGTCTGGGCCTTTCCCCATCAATCACTAATTTCAAAAAATGCCTTACAGTCTTGCCTACAAGCCAATGTTATGGAGACATTTTCTCAACTGGGACTTCTTCCTCTCAGATGACATTTAGTTTGTGTCAAGATGACAAAACTATCCAACATATACTCCCACAAGTAATCCCCCACCCGTGCTCCTAAAAGCAACACCTGTAAATTTACTGATAGACCAAGCTAGGCTTGGGTGAAATAATTTCCCTGGTCTGTTATTAGCAGCCTATATTGAGCAGATAGATGTTTATATATGTCTCTGGGGGAAAGCCATGCAACGCCTTCTCAGACATGGCCATAAGGTACTTTGGTCATACCCACCCCTTCCCCACCACTTGCATTTATATACCTGATTTGGACAGCCCTCTTCCAATACTGAAGTCCTCCTCTACTGCCATTTCTTTTTCCTTCAGTTCTATATATGAAATAGTTTTATGGCATTGGAGACTCAAACTAGAGCTTTGCCCATGATAAACAACTTCTCTATCATTGACTGTATCTCTGTTCCGACATCATTTCAGACATAAACACATCTAAAAATGTGTTTTCAGCATGTTCCCAAATGTTTTATGAAATCCCTACTAAGAAACATAAGGATTATGGTAATGACCACATAGACAGGGTAAAACAATCCATGGATTTTCATTAGAATTTGATGGTAGGTTTAAATAAGCAGTATTTTGTCAACTAGGAGAGATAACATTTAGTCAATGCCGTTGTTCTCAAAGTCAGTGTATTTCTAGATTGCCTCAGGAGCTGATAACAGACCTAAGGGCTATGTTCAGGATGAGTTCTGGTTTACAGCTCTTGGGGATTACTAGGATACTCAACTGATTCTGATACACAGGAGAGATTAAGAGTAGAATCTTTGTTGCATTGATCTTCAGCCTTACCTGCCTACGAGGATCAGATGACAAGCTGCAGAAACAAATGCTGATGTCTACCTCACAGCAGCAGAAAAGTGTTTTGTTCAGTCCAGTGAGGTTTGTGCTTCGGGAATTTAAATGTCCACCCAGATAACCTGGTTTGCAGCCGACTGTACAGACTGCTATTAGTTAGGCTTGGCAAGAACCTTTGTAAAACAAGAAGATTGAAAAGGCATTGTGCAGAGTCACTTGAAAACAGGTGACAACATAGAGAAAATCATGACTTTTTCCAACTTCATTATTTTATCCAAGTTCAGCCTCATCTATGAATAATCAGATATGAGGAAGATGGGGGTGGGTAGAAATATGGCTCAGAAGTTAAGAGTAGTCACTGTTCTTCTGAAGAACCTGAGTTTGGTTCTTGCACCCACATACTGTCGCTTCTAGTTTTTTTGTAGCTTGAATGCCAAGGATCTGATACCTTCATCTCTGGACTCTGGGAGCATTGCACTCACTTGTGCATATCCACACCCACAGAGGTACATATACTCATAATGACAGGTAAAAGTAAGGGGCTGGAAAGATGGATCAGAGGTTAAGATCACTGGTTGCTCTTCCAAAGGACCCTGGTTCAATTCTCAGCACCCACGTGGCAGCTCACAACTGTCTGTAACTCCAAGATATAATACCCTCACACATACATACATGCAGGCAAAACACCAATGTATATAAATATAAAGATATTTTAAAAATCTGAAGTGAAGACCAGTATTGACAACCCAAAATTTAGCTTCTGTGAAAAGGGGTTATGATAATCACATTAAATTAAGTCTGGTACAGAGGGGTAGGATATTGCTTTTAGATATTCAGACTTTACTGATAAATTGGGCCAAATTTGCTGAGTGCTTGAAATGTGAAAAACCTGATACTAGAGGTCATAGTAAGAAAATAGATAAGCAACATTGAATCCCCTGGCAGTAAGGGCTTCATCATCCATGATAAATGATACACAGCTATAATTCCATGTAAGTGAAACAACAGAGTAAGAGAGCCAGAAATAAAATATAATAAAATTTTGAGCAAGAACCACGGTGGAAGGTCTGACCATATGAGATTCCTGAAAGAGGCCACATTTACTGTGACATTGAAGAAAAAGAAGAGTTTGATAGGCAAACGTCTGAGAGCAAGAAATTCTGAGAAAAAGAACGTTGTGACATAACACACAGGTAGCATCATTCAAGGTGTGGTCCCAGGAGAGGTTATAAACCCGAACGACTGGAGTGTGAAGTCAGGCAGAAGCCAGTTATTAGGCAAGTCAGTCACTTGTGGTTGTGCAAGACCTCTGATGCCCCTTTGAGGTATTCATTAAATAACAGGATCGGGGCAGAGACTTAGTATGATGGAAGTTACGCTTCAGGACAACTCATCTTCTGGAGGTGTATAAAGCAAGCCAGTGTGAGAAGAATGTGCAGACACAGATGTAGTGACCCTGTGATGGGACACTGATATGAGAGGAGATGAAGGTGTAAACAAGAAATGGGAAAGAGGGAAAAATGCCACGAGACATGACTAACACTTCTCCAGTTGAAAGAGCAAAGTGGGAAGCAGCGCACTGAGCACAAACAGAATGTCAATAGGAAGATGAAACCTGGGGGAGACAATGGCCTGAACGTAGCCATAGAGTGAACACTCAGTGAACATAGGTCTGGAGAGAAACAAAGAAGCAAAGGCCAGAAGGCCATAGGCTTGGGTGCCCTTCCCCTGTCTAGCCTCTTCACCATTCACATAGTGCCTTCGACTCCTCCCTAAATGATTAATTGTGAAAAATTATGAAAAGATACTGTATTAGAAGGCATCAAAAGGAAGTTTTGAAATTTTTAAATAGAAATGGCCATGTTCATACCTTCCAGAGAAGAGCCAGGGCAACAGACTGTACTTCAAGAATGATGACTAGAGGATGTTGGAGCATAGCAGGGAGATGACAAGGAGCCCTCAATGGTAAGTAGGCTTAGGATGGAAACAATGCAACTGTGACTTTCTAGACTTCCTGTAGTGCACCACACCCATCTGAGCTCTATGCGCTACCATACAGTTCTTGAACCAGGCAAGGGCTGGAGATTGAAACACACAAAGACACACAGAGACACAGGTCATCCTTGAAACAGGAATGCCCCCTTTATTGTGTCCAGGGGCAGCTTATATAGGGATCCTTAACTGATAGCCATGCCCCAGCCAAACCCACCAGAAACCATTCCCCTTCCTTCAGGAACTCCTGAGGGTCTCATGCTCAGAGCAGCTGCAAGCATTACAAGTTGCTTATCAGAAATTCAGGACCTGAGGGGTTCACAGCTCCCAACAACTCCTGTTAAGAGCACTCTACCCTATCAGAAAACAACAAACAGCAAAGTTCCAGTCATCTCCATCTTCTCTGCAGAACAGTGGCCCTAAGCTGAAGAGGACTCCACAGTCCTCACAGCAGCAGAAACCAGTTTAGATCACTATTTGGGGCCCAAATGATTGTTTTACTCTGGAAAAAACCCACCTTACATTGCATCACCCTGCCTTCCAAAAACTCAAGTTGCTTGAGAACAGAACCATTTATATGGCGCCCTTCCCTAGGGGGAGCGTTTAGATAACATGATAGGGGCTGTTAACTTTGTCATGGACACTGACATGCTTACTTCTTAGGACTTCAGGACCAATTGTTCCACCTCCTCACCATGTAACTGTTCCTAGGCTGCAACCTCTAGAGATCCTAAAGCCTAGCCCTCTATGGCCCTCATCATTAGCATTGTTGGTAATTAGCACTGTAAATCAGCAGCAGCACTAATTTTCACGGGAACTAAGTTGATGTTCTCTGCAAAGTCACAGTTATCTCCATACACAAGTAAACTCTAGACCATTGAGGTAAACATAGCCATCATTTACGTTGGCTGTAGCTGAAGAAATCAACAAGAGGCTACACTTCTTTACCGATCCAGGTCTAAGGCATCGGAAAAACCAATGCTCAGTGATTTCTTTAAATGACGATTTGTCCTGCCTAACAATTGATGGGGAAACTTGCTAGCCAATCATCTTTATGAGCTGAGTCTTAGTTAAGGTGTGGCTTCGCTGGGATCCAGGGTAAAATGTGTGCATCTCCGTGTGCGCAGCTCTCTCTGTGCCTTTTCCCATGGGACATTGCTCTCTGTGCTTAGATTTTCTTGTTTCCTATTTCTTGAGTTTTTCCCTTATAATAAATAAAACATAATTGTTTTATCCTTAGCTAGCCTGGTTATTTCAACAGACAATTATACCATGAAATTGGAGGATTCTATTGTCACACCAGGAAAATAGTAGCAACAGAGGAATAAAGGAAGCTTAAAAGTACAAGGAAGCAGGGCACCTCCAAAGAACACTGCAAACTCCCAGAAACAAAACAGAGCATGAAGAGAACTTACTAAGTGCCTGGGATAGAATTTAATAGAAGAATAGCACACATAATCAGCAAAATCTCCGAGTTTGTAAATAAAACTTCAGTGGAATGAGGGTAACAAATCATGGTATAAATGAGACATAAGAAAAGGTGAACTCATGATTAAAGAAATGTAAACTGAAAGCTTGGAGTTGAGGATGGAACACAAGAGGGGCTAAAACATCAGAGCAAGAACAAAAGTCAAAATGTGAAGATGGAACTCTAAGTAGCCCAATTTGAAAGAAATGGGAGAAAGAGAAAGAAGGAGAGGTAAAGAGAGATTTCCTAATTTCCATGCCGGAGGAGAGAGGTTCTAGGTGCCCTTGCCACTATCTCTGAATGTGCCTGCCCTGGAGACTTGACTCGCAAATGTGAGTTTTTGAAGATAAACTATGTTGATATAATTTTAACTATACTAAGAAGGGAAAAGAAAGAAAACACCAGTTTAGAAATGAAAAAAAATGACATTGTCAGATACCACAACAATGTAAACAATTACACATTAACAAATTTTAAAAAACTAGAGGACATGGATACATTTCTGAGAACCCAGTGCCATATTAGCAAAATTATATACGTTAATCTCAGGGATGGAAGAAGGGTGTGTGTGTGTGTGTGTGTGTGTGTGTGTGTGTGTGTGTGTGTGTGTGTGTGATAAAATTGGGATAAATTTATCTCAACATCAGGACATTCATCAAAGAAATGACAAGTTCCTCAATAAATGGTACTGAGAAAAACTGACTTATACAGTATTAAATCAACCCTCTACATTTTACCATATATATTATTAAAACTGACTCCAAATATATCAATAATACTGAGACACTGTATAGGTAACTGTTGAACTAATATGCCAAAAGCAAAGGTAACAAAAGCAGACACAGACACATGAGATTTAAAAAGCCAGTTAGCTGAACAATCAACCTAGAATGTGGGGGAAAAAAATTCACCAACTATTTATCTAATTAGGGATTATCCTTTAAATACATAAGAAACTAAACCAGTTGCCAGAAAAATATATAAACACTTATAAAACAGGCAATGGTATGATTAGCTAATCCTCAAAAGAAGGCTTATTTATGGTTTAAAGGAATATGAACAAGTACTCCATATCTCTAATCATCACAGAGATGCAAAAGAAAACCACAATGAGTTGTCATATTACCTCATTTACAATGTCTAGAATCAAGAAGATAAAATTTATCAAGAAAGTCAAGGCAACTGTGTAGAGAAATTAGAATCCTTATGCTCTGTTGGAAGTAATGTAAATTAGTACAGCAACCATGGAATATAGTATAGAGACTCTTTAACAACCTGGGGATAGAGCGAGAATGTAATTCAGAGATTTTATTACTGACTGTAAATTCAAAAGAAATGAAGTCATATCAAAGAAACACCCATTCCCCATGTCTGTTGCTCCTGTATTTACAGTAAAAGGAATACAGAATCAATTAAAGTGTCCTTTAATAAATGAACATACGAGAAAAATATGTCACACACAATACAGTACTTTTAAGCTGCCAGGAAGAAGGAATTTCTGTAAATTTCAATAACATGGAAGGAACTGTAAGATACCATAAATAAGCCAGGCACAAAAAGACAAATTTTCTGTGTTCTCACTCACTCATGGAAGTTTAAAAAAAATACTTGAATTTACAGAAAAAGAATAGAACAAAAGCAAGGTGAAATTAGACAGGGTATGCATTACAGAAAAGAAAGAAGTTAGATGGTGGGTGCCAAATGTTCAGTTACAGGCAGAATTTGTGTTCATTATCACAGTAAGAGGATTACAATTGGCTGGGTATAGTAGTGCACTCCTTTGACCCCAGCACTGCTGGGGCAGAGGAAGGCAGATCTCCATGAGTTTGAGGCCAGCCTGGTTTACAGAGTGAGTTCTAGGGCAGCCACACTATTTATTGACATCCTGCCTTGAAAAAAAAATACAAAACTAATAGAAAGTGATTACAGACTAAAATTTTGTAATATAAGTAAAAATAACTACAAAGAGCCCAATTTCTCCTTAACCAAAGAAATGATAACTATTTGAATAGCTGAAAATGCTAGTTGCCCTGATTTGATTATTATGCATTATATACATGTACCAAATCACCATGTTGTACTTCATGTAAACACAAAAATGTTTTGATTTAAAAGAAAAGAAATAGACATGGATAAATGATAGATAGATAGATGATAGATAGATAGATGATAGATAGATAGATGATAGATAGATAGATAGATAGATACAGACAGATAAGAGTTTATGATTTTGTCACAACTGAGGAACTTTCATGAATAATCCAAAATCAGAATGGTATGACTATGCTTCCAATAAGGACATAAAAAGAAGTATAAAAAAAGAAGATAATGAAAAATCTTTAAATTGCTAGAATTGCTACTATTGTTATCTAAAATTTACATGTATACAACTTGGTACAAAGAAAATAGTCAATTTTATGCTGTTCAAATATTCTCATATTTGAATCATAGAGTACTTAGAAAAAAAGAAACAATTGAAAAAGAAAAGAGGTAAAATTCTGTACTAATAAATTTTAATAGTAAGTGTCTGTGGGAACAAATTAATCATTCTGTCTTTAAAATTATATTTTCTATCTCTATCTGAAAAAAAACTCTAAAATTACAATAAAAAGGCAACTCAAATGTGACTTTGAGATACCTTGCCCATAAAGAGGAATAAAGGAAACTTGGAGGCATTAATTTGGGGCAAGGGGAAAAGATGATTATAGAACATTTGGCATACTAGATGACAAAGATGCTATCCATGAGGGCAGGATCGTAACAAAAGACTTCACGAGTCAATGTGAAGAAGCAAGGTAACACAGAGCAAAGATGGAACAACTTCAGCATCGATATAAATAACGATGGCAAGAAACCAGAACGTGCAAGCATGTTTACTAAATGAGATTCTATGGTATAGAAGCAAATGATAAATTGTTCACTATGACAAGATGCTGCTTAACCAGCTTAGCATTACAAAATCATAAAGTATTTTGCATTCCTCTTTTCCACAAATGGTACTGCCCTGTAACCAAATACTACTATGAAGAATGAGAAGCAGAATTATAGTAACATCATTTACAGCCATATTGGATTAAGGCATGGTCATTAACCGTAGATGGATGAGGAATTACAGAGAGAAAACCAAATTA
>JAQHUG010000195.1:627623-642998 GCA_028555095.1 Dicrostonyx torquatus | reverse complement strand
CCGCTGAGTAGTATTCTAATGTGTATATATTCCACACTTTCTTGATTCATTCTTCCATTGATGGGCACCTAGGTTGTTTCTAGGTTCTGGCTCTTACAAATAATGTTGCTATGAACATAGTTGTACAAATGCTTTTGTAGTACGGTTGGGCATCTCTTGGGTGTATTCCCAAGAGCAGCTATCCTGAGGTAGGTTGATTCTTCGTAGACCTTGAGAGAACAATAACTAACTTTATATGGAAAGACAAAAAGCCCAGGATAGCCAAAACAATCCTATACAATAAAAAAACTTCTGGAGGCATTACCATTCCTGACTTCAATTATAGAGCTACAGTAATGAAAACAGTGTAGTATTGTCATAAAAACAGAGACATTGACCAATGAAATCAAATCGAAGACCCAGATATTAATCCACAAACCTATGAACACCTCATATTTGACAAAGACCCTTGAAATCTTTAAGAAAAGTGCCAGGTATGAGAAGCACACACTCATAATCCTCGCAGTTGGAGAGATAGGGACTGGATCTCTGGAGTTTCTTGGCCAGCACTGGACAGCCAGGCTTATCTACTTCATATATTACCATCCAGTGTGACACCTTGACTCTAGGGATTGAAAAGGCCAAGATTGTCCTTCTGTCACACACACGCGCACACACACACACATACACACACACACACACACACCAATTGAGGCATACATTAACAACTACATTATAAAAAACTTGACTGGTGCCTGATTTAAACTGATATTTAAAAGTTTGAGACAATTATAAATGAGAATAGTGACTTGATAGGTGATATTGAATAATGTTTTCATTTAAATATGAGATGATGTTACTGTGATAATTTTGAAAACAGGAGGCTTCCCCCCAAAAAAAACTTATACTAAAATATTTATGAGTGAAATTGTATGAAACCTAAGACATGCTTCTTATGAGTATTGCAAAAAGGAGTAAGAAATAAGCAAGCAAGCCTGACTTATGTAGCAAAAGCAGTTTTTCACAAGTGGAGAGGTGATGTGATAAAACAAAAAACAGAAAGACAACAAAACAGTTGTTGTACAGGTTTATGGATATTTGTTGTTTGTGTGGTATGATGGCCATTCTTGGTTGTCTGCTTGAGTACCTCTGTAATGAACTGCAATCTAGAAACAGGAGGAGGTTTTTTTGTTTTGTTTTGCTTTGTTTTTTGCTTGGTTTAAGGTGAGTGGATCCATTTCGAATCTGGCCCTTTGAGGCAGGAAGGCAAGTCTTAAATCTGGGCCATATATGTTCTGCGGAAGTCTGTTTATGGGCATGGAAGAAGGAATCTTTTGTTCTTTGCCTGTTTGTCCTTGCCTTGATAGCATATCCACTTCTTCATTCTCATTGGAGCCTACTTCTTCAGGATTCCAGAGTGTACTGAAGACCAGCTGAGACATTCAATTGTGTGGAATGAAAAACTACTAGATTTTTAGACTTTCCATCCACAGCTGGCCATTTTGTGGTTAGTTGAACTACAGTTTTTAAACCATTCAAATAAATAGCCTTCATATAGCTAGCTAGCTAGCTAGATAGATAGATAGATAGATAGATGATAGTCCTTCTATAAGTTCTGTTATTATAGAGAACTCTAACACACATGGTCTTACCATCATAGCCTCACTTTATTTTGTATCAACACACCCTTTCCTTTGACATGACATCCCAATTAAACAATCTAGAATAAGTCCTCTCTCCTATGACTCTGTTCATTTACACTGCTTTGTTTTGTGTTCAATATGCTTTCAAACACTTCAGTTTATCTATTGTCTCTGCTCCATACTAAACAAATCAGGGATAGTATCTTATTTTCAGATATGTCTTCTCCATTAGAAAGAGTTCTGGCCCTGACTGGCAGCCACAAAAAACTATATGTTCTCTATGGATATCCTTCTTCATACATTTCATGTCTCACAAAAACTTAAGCTTCCACTTTGGGGCATTGTTGCAAGGGAAGCAGCCACTTGTTCGTCCTGGTTGCCCAGCTAGCTTAGCCCCAAAATAACTACACAGAAACTGTACTAATTAAATTACTGCTGGCCCATTAGATCTAGTTTCTTATTGGCTACTTCTTACATCTTAATTTAATCCATTTCTATTAATCTGTATATCACCATGTGGCAGTGGCTTACCAGAAGAGATTCTAACCAGCATCTGTCTCAGGTAGAGGATTCATGGCTTCTCTCCAACTTTGCCTTTCTTTCTCCCAGCATTCAGTTCTGTTTTTCCCGCCTACCTAAGTTCTGCCCTATCAACTAGGCCAAGGCAGTTTCTTTATTCATTAACCAATGAAAGCAACATTCCTCCAACAAGGCCACACCACCTAATCATTTCCAAAGAGTTCCAGGATTGTGGACCAAGTATTCAAATGCAGGAGCCTATGGGGCTGCTATTCTTATTCAAACCACCAAGGAGCATTTTTTTTTTACTATTATATACTTACGTGCTTCTCACTAATGGTGTTAGAATTATAAAACCAAATAAAAATGAAACAAAAGGTTTGGAGTGCAGGTGGAAAACAAGAAAGCTGAGTGCTCCTGGAGATGAAGGAAATAGTGCACAGGCAATGGAAATCAGACAGTGGCTCCCAATCCAGCAAGACCTGAAAGAAGACACTCAAACAGGCTCCCAGCAGCACCATCACTCTCTGTAAGAGAAAGCACTTGATGAAAGGTGGCAAGAAGTGAGCCAAGAAGAAAGTGGTCAATCCATTTTCGAAGAAAGATTGGTGTGATGTGAAAGCTCCAGCTATGTTCAATATTAGAAACATTGGAAAAACACTAGACACAAGGACTCAAGGAAACAAAATTGCGTCTGATGGCCTCAAGGGTCATGTGTTGAAGTAAGCCTTGTTGATCTACAGAATGATGGAGTTGCATTGAGAAATTTCAAGCTAGTTATTGAGGATATTCAGTGCAAAAAATGTCTGACTAACTTCCATGGCACAGATCTTACATGGGACAAATTGTATTCCATGGCCAAAAAGTGGCAGACCATGACTAAAGTTCACGTTGATGTCAAAAGAACTGATGGTTATTTGCTTCATCTGTTCTGTGTTGGTTTCATTAATAAACACAACAACCAGATACACAAGACCTATGCACAGCACCAGCAGGTCCATCAGATCTGGAAGAAGATGATGGAAATCATGGTCTGAGAAATGCAGACAAATGACTTGAAGGAAGTGGTTAATAAATTGATTCCAGACAGCATTGGGAAAGACATAGAAGAGACATTTCAGTCCATTTATTCTCTTCATGATGCCTTTTATAGAGAAGTAAAAATGCTGAAGAAACTCAAGTTTGAATTGGGAAAATTCAAGGTGCTCTACGGTGAAGGTGGTAGTTCTGGAAAAAATACTGGTGATGTACAGGTGCTAAAGTTGAACAATCTGATGGATATGAACAACCAGTTTAAGTGTAAAATCCAGACTTTTAACAGTGATAAATAAAAGTCTTATTTGTGAAAAAAAAGATAATCAAACAGGTATTATATACCAACAGTCACAACACCCATCTATGTCCAACAACCGATGAATGAGTAAGCAAAATACAGTGTATTTAATATCCAATATGACAGACTTCGAGAGTCAAATCTCAGGCAAAAGTTTTAATTGGAGGGAAAAAATGAGGTCAACAAAAGCAGGGTAGCACTGGCTGTAGGAAATTAAGACTAACCACACACAGAGCAACAAATAGGCCTCTATTGTGGTGCTACTCTGAGGATGGAGGAGTGCTGATAACTTTCTGTTACTTTTTTGAATGGTCATTTTAAGAAATCTGCTTCTTTGTTTTAAAGAGATTATCCATATCAGATACAGCTGAGTGGTCTTTTTCTTCTTGGCAACTTCATGATGCCACACAGAAAAGGTGGGGCTTTTCTTCTGTAATTGCGTCAACTACATTCCTTACATTATTGACAAGGAAGAGACAGCAAAAATGGGTTATAGGTTCAAAGAATGGAAAACCGATATTTCTTTCCCACTAAGGACCCATACTCCCATTTTGTGTCCATACAGTGAAACATTACTCAGCTTGAAAATGAATGAAATTCTGATATATGAACAACATGGATGAACCATGGAGATACTATTGCTAAGTGAAATATGCCTCACACAAAAGGATTTGCATATGACTCATGAGGCACCTGGAGAAGACACAATCAGAATCATAGAGAAAAACAGTAGTAACCAATGCCTGCAGAGAGAGGGGAATTAGAACATTTTTGTTTAGTGGCTACAGAGTTTCAATTTAGGAAAATGAGAATGTTGCTATTTGAGAGGTAGTCAACAGTGATGATTAGTTTATAATAATATGGTCATAATAAACCCCATTTTACAATGGTCAAAGTATAAGTCTTATTATATATATATATATATATATATATATATATATATATATATATCAAATTACTTGATGAAAGGATCTTTCTTCACTATGGATTTCTACTTCAGTGGTCACTGATGACAGACCATTATTGGTAAAATGCCTCAAATCATTCTCAAACCTTTGGTATGAAAGGAAGAGCACAGATTTTACAAATAAAAGTGAAGAAGCTTGTGGTTTCATTCCTGTGGAGTTTCTTACTTTGCCTTTAAAATTCCAAGGGTCTTTGTTCGCTCCTCTGCTTTGTTACTTTCCACACTGAATGGTGATTTATTCCTGTCTCTTTCTGTATCCACTAATCTCTGTTAAAGGGAAACTATGATTTAGTCAAATCTCATTTACCCAATTTAAGCAAATCCACTGGCTTCATCAATTATCATTTAAGGACTTTATCTTGTTGTGTGGTGTGAGGACATTACACCAGAATGATGATTGATTGGGAGAACACTTCCTAGGAACAACAATAGAAGGGGTATGGTATTATCTTCAACATGGAACAAAACTGAAGAAGCCAGGCGAACTGCAAAGGAGGGCCTGGAAACAGAGGTTTGAACAGAATTATAAACTGAGTCTTTGTAAAGTAAGCCTTGCTTTCTGTGGTCTTCTTTAGGATTATGTCTAAATTTCAGGTTTCCAGTGTGAAAATGGAGACTGCATGTTCATTTCCTGGCTGCACAGACCAGAATAATCACACAGAAACTATATTAAACACGACACTGTTTGGCCAATAGCTTAGGTGTATTCCTAGCTAGTTCTTATATCTGAAATTAACCCATTTCTATTAATCTGTGTATTGTCACAAGTCTGTGAACTACTGGTAAGGTTCCAGTGTCTTTCTCCTTTGGCAGCTACATGGTGTCTCCCTGACTCTGCCTTCTTTCTTCCTGCATTCAGTTTTGTTTTCCTGCTTAGTTCTATTCTGCCCTGCTATAGGTCAAAGTAGCTTCTTTATTAGTCAATGGTAATAAAATACGTTTATAGTATACAGAGAGGAATCCTACATAACCAATGTGCATGATGGCTCCAATGATCTTATAGCACCCAAACTTCTCCTCGGGAAGAAATTCCAAGATGTCTATGGATTTCTGTAAGAAGAGAAATAGATGGCTAGCTGTGTCTTTTTTTTTTCCTGACAGCTCCAGCAGGCACCTCACCCTGCCATGTGCCACACAACCCTGCACTAGACAATAGGTTGCAGAAATGAGAGGCAGAACACCACAGGCCTATAAACAGCTGGGTTCAAAGCCATGCAAATCACTGCTATTATCACTTGGCCACCAGTATTTTGCTCAGTTCTTTAAAGGGGAATTAGGAAGGCTTAGAATTTGGCTTATTTAGTGTCCAGTAATTTCAGAAGTTTCCTTCAACATCCTGCTCCTCTCTTCTCCCGTCCAGCAACAGATCATTAACTGTCCATAAGTGGTTGATCTGTGTGTCTTTTATGGTTACGGCAGCTAGAATGACATCTGCAAAGCCACTGTCAGTGTCATTCCACAATATTTCCTGGTTTTGCCTCAGAAACTGCTCATTTCAGAGACCAGGGAAAGGAGTTGGATTTCAATTAATTAATTAACTAATAATTAATTTTCGGAGACAGGGTCCTATGTAGCTAAGCTGCCTTCTGATTTACTATGCAATGAAGGCTCATTTTGAGCTTTTTATCTTCCCCCCAGGTGCTGGGATTAAAGTCTTACACATGGCACTACACAGGGCTAAGGAAAGGATGTGTGTAAGATAGCCCATGTCATCACAGAAATGCATACTTAAGAAACCAATGCAGGTGGTAAAATGTGATCCTACACACGCCAGGAGAAAAAAATCATTCTATTGGTTAATTAAGTGTATTAATTTACTACTATTATGTTGCTAAATAAACATAGTATCAGAGTGCCTTCCAAATTTATATCTCTGTACACATAGATGAATGCAGCTCTTAGAATATGATGAGAGTTCCTTTATGCAGTTGACAGCAGTTAACACAGAAATTCACAACTCATCAAAATGCAGCGAAGTGTCTGTGGCATGTTCAGTCATAGCCTGGACGCCTACATCACACACCTTCCCCAAGGCTCAGGAGCATCATGGAAGAGGGGAGAGAAAGCATGTAAGAGCCACAGTTGGGGAAGGACAACAGTGGAGCAGTGTTTTACGGGATACGACAGTGCAGTTGCACTCATTAAATCATCGTGGCTGTGGTTGCCTACACAAGGCCTGCATAAGACTATGACAGCCACTATTCCAACATGGAGTGGGAGGGGTTCTCCCCCGACACACCTTTAGCTGAGGAGATATTAGCTTCTTTGGGAGGGAGATTTTGTTTAAGGATGTAAGTCGACTACTCTACATTGGATGATGCTCCCATCCTATGACTTTAGAAATAGCACAAGTTGAATTTAGAGATTAGAGGCAAAAATATAAACAACAAAAGAAAACAGAGGATGCTAAAACTGGAAAGGAGTGGGGATTATGTAGGAAGAATTAGGAAGAGGAGTAAGGAGTAAATATGACTATAAAAATATTATATGCATGTATAAAATTCTCAAAAAATAATAAAATACTATATTAAAAATTTAAGCAATATGTACAAAGAAACCTCAAAAATCTCATATTATTTGCCTAACATTTCAGTTCTGGGTATCTTATATTAATTGAATCTTATAACAGAAAAAATAGTTATAAAGATTTTCACCAGAAGGAGCAAAGGGGAATCTCTTGAGACTAAGAGGAGACTGGCCCAATAAGTGATAAATCACACACTCAGGATAATATTGAGTGTCCACTTAAATGTTTATGAAGAGTTTGTGATGAAATTTGAAGTGCTTATAAGATGAACTTGAAAATACAAAGTCTGCAAGACAGACAGTATATGCAATATGATTATAAATGAAAGAAAACTGCCATGATAATTATACAAAATAGCATTACATTAATTGAGGTAGAGAGACTCACTGTGGCTGGCAACACTCCCTAGGCCGAAGATCCAGGGTACAAAGATGGAAAGAATAAGCTGAGCACTAGCATGCAAGTGGGCATTGCACTCTTCCTCTGGCTGTGGATATAACATGACCAGCTGCTTCAGTCTCCTGCCACTGCAATTTCCTTGCCATAATCAACAGGAACCTGGAACTGTGAGCTAAATAAACAAATAACTCAAATGGGTAAAACCCGAAAAGACTTTACAAGAATATACCAAATAAGAGTTTTCCAATGAGCTGAAATTTCTTTCTAGTTTTCCATAGCTCCAAAGTCACTCTTCTGATTCCCTATTATATGTGTGTGTATGTATGTATATATATAAAATATATTTTATATATAAAAATATATTGCATATAATATATAAAATATGTATTATATAATAAATATAAAAGTCTCTCTATATATACACCTTTGCAGTAAGTATGTTGATAGAAGCAGCCACCCTTAGGAGAGCAAGCCCATGTTTCCAGGTGAAGACGAAACCTGCATTGCTTGCTTTCATTTCCCATCATCTTCATCAAGCTTTGCTTTGACAACTAAGTAAGCCTTCTGCCTGTGGAAAGCAATTCTCCATTCAAGCTTCCCAGAACAACTGCTCCACAGAAGCAAATATGAAAAGTCAAGGGAATTTGTAGACACCAGAAACTTGTCTACAATGGGTAAACATCCATCCATTAAGTAGTTTAGACAAAAGCATAAGACTTGAGGAAACAACTGACTAATTTTACTTTACTCTTACAGTTTTCCAGAATACTTATAAGGAAGCTGAAGTAAAATCTATGATCTAGATCCAAATCTTCACATATTTAAACATCTATTGACTTGTCAGTTACATGTTAATGTGTCTGTGTATGTCAACTTGGTACAAGCTAGAGTCATTTGGAGAAGAAGGAGCCTCATCTGAGAAAATGCCTCCATGAGATCTACTTAGGCAAGCCAGTAAGGCATTTTCTTAATTAATGATTGGTGTGGGAAGGCCCAGTCTATTGTGGGTGGTACCCAGTTCTATAAAAAGCAGGTTGAATAATCCAGGGAGAGCAAGCAGTAAGTAGCACCCCTCTGCACCCCTCTGTAGCTTCTGCATCAGTTCCTGCCCCTGGGTCCTTAACCTGTCTGAGTTCTTGTCTTGACTTCCTTTGATGATGCCCAATGATGTGGAAGCATATGCCAAATAAGCCCCTTTCTACCTCAGCTGGATTGTTCATGCTGTCTCAGCAAAGCAATAGAAGTAAGTCATCACTGTGACATTATCCCAAGAAATAGGCAGTCTGGCCAAATCCAAAAGCAGACTCAAATATGACAATGTAAATTATTTTTGGGAGATGGGGACATTAAAAAATAGATAATATGTGTTGACAAAACTTTAAAATCAGGTACTTCTTGATCTATGTTCAGGACTAGGGGACAGAGGACAAACACGTGTTGTAAAATTACAAGTAGAAAGGACTTGAGCTTCATAACTAGGGAACAGCTAGCCCTGGGTGTGTTCCAGGGAACGTTAGCTGTGTAGTCCTGTTACTTGACATCCTTGCTCATAGGAGGCCGAGTCCATCATTCACAGGGTCTGTGAATCAGCTACAGTGTTAAAACTGGGCTGCTGGTGGGTCTAAGACCATAGACATGATTCCCTTCATTAGGAAATATGTGCGGAACGAAGCCAAGGTGACTGTCATCAGCACATCGACCAGCTTGGCAGAGTCTCCGTAACCTCCCATTGCCCAGCACTTGCTCCCTGAGAAGTTCTCGTGAGCTGTCTTGTCTTTTTGTGTTGATCACTCACTGAAATGGAGAGCTGCTCTGTGGAAGTAGGAAAGCAAGAAGCAAAGAAGTCAGGCTCTAGGAACGTGTATGACAGCTGTCTGGAAACAAGCTAAATATATATCAGGAGTTGAATGGGTTAATAAACCGTGCCCCTACTACATGTGTGTGTGTGTACATGTATGTGTGTACATGTGTGTGTTGTAAGAGGTTGCTTGTTCATTTCCCGGCCACCCAGACTCATGAAATAACCAAACAGAAACTGTATTAACTAAATCACTGCTTGGCCAATTACTATAACATATTCCTAGTAAGCTCTTATATATTAAATTAACCCATTTCTATTATTTTATGTTTTATCATAAGGCTCATAACCTACTGGCAAGGTTCCAGTTGGCAGCTCATGTCTTTCCCCTCTGGCAGCTCCATGGCATCTCCCTGACTTTGCCTCCTTTCTACCAGCATTCAGTTTAGTTTTTTCTGCCTACCTCTATTCTGCCCTGCCAGGATCAAGACAGATTCTTTATTAACCTATTAACCAATGGTATTCATAGCATGCAGAGGGAAATCCCATATCATATGTGTGTGTGTGTGTGTGTGTATGTGCCTGTGCATATGTGTGTGTCTGTATGTGCATATGTATGTGCTTTTAACAAATATAAGAAGCAGCACAATAAGTGTGATTCTTGAAATAAGCAGGCTGACTAAAATCAGCCACACAAAAGGGAATGCAATGTAATTCCATTACAAAGCTCTAGAAAATTCAATCTAGTGCATAGTGACAGGAAGGATATTAGTGGTTGACTAAAAACTCAAGGTGAGACGGAGACTTCTGACTGGTGGGAAGGGGCAGTGGATATGTCTGTAATCAGGGCTGCAAAAAATGTTTTACTAATGTACACATTTGCTAACATTTATGAATTTTATATTCAAACACATGCAGGTCATTTTGGTCAATAACACTCAATAAAACAATAAGAAAACTAAGCTAACTCAGAGGAAATTATATAGAAGGTAAATGCATTAGTTGTTATAGAAATATAAAGTAAAAATTATGAAGTCCATAACTGTCTTAAATCTTGTTTTTCAAATTGAATATATATATACATATATATATATATATATATATATATATATATATCTTGTTTTTCAAATTGAATACACACACACCCACACTCACACACAACAAGTATGCATGGTAGAATAGCTTACCCCAGGTAATTAATATATCTAAGACCTTACATACCAATTTTTTGAAGTAAGAAAAATTCATCCATTCTTTTAAGTGATTTTCAAGGATTTGAAAATTACTACTCCCAATAATCATGCTGTGTCACAAATCTCCTGAGCACAGGGAGATGTTTTAGGCCCTAAATTAGTGAGACTGTGTGTGGGGGGGTTTGCCTGTACTTTGCTTATTTCACTGAGCATAAATTTCTCCAGTTTCTCCCATATTGTTGGAAAGTCTTTTTAAGGATGAATAGCAATTGTCCATACACACATGAACAGATGGCACATGCTTTACTATCCCTTCATCTTCCATAAACACTTAGATAGACTTAGTATCTTGGGCATTATGATTAACACTGCAAAGAACAAGGGAATTCAGTAATATCTTCAACTTATCCATCTCACTTCCTTTGGATATATACCTGCAAATCAGATTCCTTGATTGTATGTCGTCAGCCAGGAATTTCCCTTTGGGATGTTAAGAAACATGCACAGCATCTTAGTGGCTGTGCAGCTCTATCAACAGTATTTAAATGCTACCTTAGCTCCATGTCCTCACCAACAGGAGCTATCTCATGTTTCTGCTGATTGTCTTTCTAACAGGTATGGACTGATGTTCAAGGCAATTTTGATTCTTCACTTCCAAGAGTCAATAACAATGACAGAATTTTTTCCTATAAGCTTACAGTTCATTTTCTTACAATTAAGTTGTTTGAGTTCCTTATACATTTGGGTATTATCAAGTGGATGGTTTGTAATATCTTCTTCCTGTCTGTTGGTTGGTTCTTCACTATGTAGTTTTATACACCATAGCAAATTAATACGCAGGGAACTAGGCAAGATGCTGAGCATTCCAAAGGCATGGACTTCTTGGCTTCTTCTCCCCTTTCCTCATTAACCTTTCATACTAACAGCAAAAGTGGGTACACTGAATAGAGAGAAGGGAATAGAGAGTGGCAGAATGACCTAAACATGGGGAGGTGTAGAAATGGATGGCAGGAAGAACCAAACTAAATTATGTTTTGAGATTATAATTACATAATTTCTCCTTTCCCTTTTCTTCTTCCAGCCTTCCCATGTACACTTATTGTTACTGTCTTTCAAATTCATGGGCTATTTTTTTTATAATTGTGGTTACACACAAAAACACACACACATACATACACTCACACAGTCACACACACATATATTCTCTCTGTCTCTGTCTGTCTTCTTCTCTCTCTCTCTTCTCTTTCTCCCTCCCTCTATTCTTCCCTCCTTCCCTCCTAAGAACTAAAGGATTCTAAAGAAACTATGCCCAAGGAGGTGGGGCAGTGAAGAAGTGCTTCTTAGCTAAACACCAGACTTCACTGATCACAAAGGCAGGAAGGGGCCTTTATGGATTAACAGAAGCTAAGTGGAGATGGAACTTGGGTGTCATGTCACTTCACTTCATTTAGTGGCAACTATTCTGTCTGTGGGAATTTTCTATACCCAGCTCATACACAGTATAAATGCTTTCTCACAGTTTGAAAGATTTGAACATAATTTTTATATTGATAACATTTGCTTTTTTAGATGATTTTTCAGAATACTTTCATGCTTTTCTTTAGCAAATAGATGATGTTTTTATAAGGAAATTCGCCCCCTCCCATGATAATCATGCTGAAAACAAGGAGACTGTTGTATCTACTTTGAACCACCAGAGGTCAGCCTTTGCAAAGCAATCTATCTGTGTAGCCCAAAGACTAAGAAAGGGTTCAGGACAGGAACAACTTTTCCCGAGCAGTTACATGGGGCGTCAACCCATCTACAGACTAATTCTCATAGATGCTCCATAAACGCTTCAGGTCATGACTGGTTTCTTTATTAGACCCTGGGTGTCAAATGCCCTGCACAGCGTAGAGATTCTCACCCAGTGCTTTAGATTTGACAGGGTCTATCCGTTGAGACCTGGGATTTAGATGCAGGGTGAGTGAGGAGACTCATAGCTGCTATTTGCTTATCACCAGCTACATAGACTGGTGAAAATAATTGGGCAGTAGTAACGTTGACCATCTGATGAATGCACCTTAGAGACCAAACTGCCCGTGTTTGATCATATAAAACAACAGCTATCAACCTGTGGGTTATGACCCCTTTCCCAGGGGTTGCCTAAGGTCATCAGAAAACATAGATATTTACATTATGATTCATAACAGTAACAAAATTACTGTTACAAAGTAGCAGCAAAAATAAATTTATGGCAGGGGATCACAGCGTTAGAAAGGTTGAGAACCACTGCATTAAACTACATGTAATCTCAACATTAGATATGGGAGAGATATGCAGATCAGCTTGATACATGGATGTTTAACCACAGCTCGTAGCCAGGCATGTGTGTGCATTGCAATCCTCAGTGGGTTACCTTAAATGCCACAAAGTCAGTCTGTCACCTCTTTGCAATAATTTCCCGTAGACCTAAAACAATTCTGACTATGTGTGTCAGCGTGTATGCTGCCACAGCCTGGCCCTTGTCCACATCTGCCTCTATTGCCTTTTGTACTATACTACCCAAGGCCATAATTTATCTCAAATAGCAAACAAATGTATTCTTTCCTGGAGCCTGTGTGCCTAGCATGCCTAGCCTACTGTGTTTTCATTCTTGGAAATTTTTGCCTATTCATTCATTCGTTCATGTAAGAATGCATCTGGAAAAAATATTGAGTTCTCTGAGAGAAATTTCCTGGCCATTCTAGCCAAAATATGATCACATAATTACACACAATCCTACCAAACCCCATGCTCTCTGTCTCTTACATACTCATTTTTCTTTAGAGATACACCTCTCTCTATTTATCTACTTGTTTTCTTTTTAATCTGAGGGTTTTATACACAAGGATTCTGTATTAGTATTATTCCTACCCCTTACCATGCCCCCTCCAATTCCTCCTCAATTTTTACCTGTCTTTCATGCTCTAGTATAACTTCATGAGTGCAGAGACCTGGCTCCTTATTCAAATGCTGCCTTTCTCTGCTTAAATAACAGTGCCTGTTGTATACATAGCAGTCCTACATTAAATAGTTGTTGAATGAATGCATGGAAATTAGTTTGTCTTACATTATGATATTTCCTATTCTGTTCATGATATTGCAGCTATTCTCATCAAATCTTGCACCACAGGCATGCTTTGGGGTCATTATGTTGCCCATATGCCGATATTTGCTCATTGTCAGTGTTGCATCAGAGGGCTGTGGTCATTTTGCTCTACGTACTAAAAATCACAGCACGCTAGGAGAAGCTTTTCTAGTGCTGGTGTTTTGCAGCATTTTTGTTTCTCAGCGTCTGACAATAGTGAGAATGGACACAGGGGCATTAGGCAGGTAGAAGCAGAAGCAAGTGCTACCTTCTAGTACTCTAGTCTCCATGAATGCAGCCATTACCAGGAATATGCAAGCATTACAGCTTTCAAGAAGGCCTAGGAAATGGGGATTCCTTAGCTCACAGCTGGTCAGTTCTATAGCTCTTGGGAAATGAGGGTTGAAAACCCTTGACAGCATCCTAGAATGCTTCCACTGCTCAAGGCCTGCACCTTCCCTTCTCCAGCTCCTTACATGCCTTGACGCTTCCTTGGTCTCAGCTCTTTGCCCTCCCTTGCAGTTCCCCTACTTCTGCTGCCTGCCCTCTTCCCTGCCCACTCACTCTTAGACTCTTCAGACATTTGAGTATCTGGCTGTCTTCCACTTCCTCAGCTTGCCTTTCTGACTGCACAGTCACCACTGCTACTGCTACCCTGCTGCCTCTGCGGATTCCTTCTCTGGTTACTAGCTCACTTCACATTACTGAAACAAGTTAGGGAAGAAAAGACACTGGGGAGAAACCTTTGGAAAGGTCTAACATATCGTCACAGGGGGCAGTATGTGTGCTGATTCACTGGGTAAGAGGAATGCTTATAAGGCCCAAGAAGAAGTCTACAGACCAATCAACACTTTGCCTGTTTAGCATCAATCACCTCAGTGCCTTCAGCATGCCACCAAGGCCAATGCTCTTGTTCTGGACTAGATTGAAACAGTCTCAGGGTCTTCTAGACTGCACCAAAGCTTAGGAGAGCAGAACATATGATCCAAATTGTTTCAAAAGCCCTCGCTAAACCTGAATCACCAGTAGCAGGGAAATCAGTTTTGGTTTTGATAGTTGTATTGTTTTCCTGAGGAGCATTTCCATGGAGCGTTCCGGATGGCTGGTGGTTTACTCTAAGTGAAATCGACTGATAGTACTTTTTCTTGAGACAGTTAATGTGGCAGGGGAAGTCAACCAATTACTAATTAGCAAGTCAGATTTTTCTATTCTCTGAGGTCTTTATTTGTTTAAAGGGAAATGGGCATGAGAATATGCTTACAAAACATTTAAAGATATTAACAGATTTTAACAGTGCTCCAACAGTGTCAAATACGTCAGCAGTCCTTCTGGAAGAAGTGTTTCCTCGTATCTCTGTCACCAAGGTGCTTTGTTCTTCCATAAATTATCCATTTCCCCTCACTGCTATAGACACTAACTGTAGTCATTTCCTTCGTAGGACTTCTTCAGTCTCATGTTTCTGCCTCATATCACCCTGCCCATCATACCAGATTCATTAACCCAACACTGCTCTTAAACACATAACAACACACACACACACACACACTCACACACACACACTCTCCTTCTCAACTCTCTGAGGAAAGAAAGCATGAGAATAAGTTCTCCAGTACTCGATATGGGATTCCCTCTATATGTGGATACCATTGGTTGATAAAGGACTGTCTTGGGCCTGAGCAGGGCAGAATAGATGTACGTAGGGAAAATTAAACTGAATGCTGGGAGAAAGAAGGCATAGTCAGGAGAAACCATGTAGCCCTGCCAGAGACAGACACTGGATGGAACCTTGCTGCTAAGCCACAGCCACGTGGCAATACACAGATGCTGGTTTAAACAGAAAAAGGGGAAATGAAGGAGGGCTCATCTGTATTTCTGTGCTTTGATTGGTTAAATAAAAAAGCTGCCTGG
>JAQHUG010000195.1:591820-611125 GCA_028555095.1 Dicrostonyx torquatus | reverse complement strand
GTCACCACGTGGTGACTTACAGACTTTTATAATGGGTTAGTTTATGAGGTGAGGGCTAGCCGGGAAAAGGCTAGTGATAATACGCCAGGCAGAGTTTAAATGAATACCGTCCTCACGTGGTTATTTCGGGTGCAGGCAACTAGTAGCTGAGCGGGCCAGCAGCTGGGGGCTTGGGAGCCAGGCGGATGGGGAACACAACACGCACCACACCTCTCCCCTCATTTACAACACCACCTACCATATGTCACTAATAAAGACTATTTTTCATTTGGATTTGACCTTTCCTGATTACCTATGATACTGTAGATCTGAACCAATTTCTTTCCTTAAATTCTTTCATTGGCTAAATCTACGTACAAGAATAATTTTCATATATAGATATTGACTGTTGAGAAAGCATATTAAATCATGGTTTTTAAAAGCAATATCCAGAATTTTACAACCACAGTAGCAATGACTTGCTTCATAAATTGTTTATATACAAAGAGAACATGATAGTGGCAATTAAATCTATTGTTATGAAGTATGACTTGTTATGAAGCATTCTGTTATGGCGACAGAAACCTGAGTAATACTGAAAGTTGGTGGGAACCTTGCTTTGACTGTCGCTGATGGTGTCATTCAGAAGTGTTTGGACAGCTGGGTGGTGGTAACACATGCCTTTATTCCCAGCACTCAGGAGGCAGATGTAGGTGGATCTTTGTGAGTTTGAGGCCAGCCTGGTCTACAAGAGCTAGTTCCAGGACAGGCTCCAAAGCTACAGAAGAAAAAGGAGAAGAAGGAGAAGGAGAAGAATTTGGAATGGTTTGGTTTGTGGGAAGAGTTTGGAAAATGTTGGCATACAAATTATCACTGACAATTTTATGAGCAGACATTAGTGACTTATTCTCCCAATCTTTGGGGAGCCACGATGCAGACAGAAATGTCAGCACCAAAGGTTGCTCTGATGCAGTTCCACGTTACAGTAGCCTTTCTGAGAGTTGGACTAGAGGTCACCTACTTCATACTTGAGCAAATTGCTTGGCTACCTGTTATCTGTGACCTGAGACTGTGTGAGCTGACTTTGCAAAGGTGACACACAAACTGACTTATCTAATTGATAAAATTCCTAGCCGCATGAAAGTTGTACCGTTATTCTCACCAACTGTTTTAGGCCAAGGTCACTATGAGAACCAATAGAAGAGGATGGAGTAGAAAGACTGGAAATGTGAACTATGACTGGAAAAGAAATGCATTTGAAGGCACTACCAAGAAAGATACAGTTGCTAAAGAGAAGAGTGTCATTAGAAAGAATCCAAGTGTTTTCCACAAGAACAATAGAAAAGACGCATTCCGTGAATCTAGAATATCCGTAAGACCCTATCCACTGCAAGCTCAATATGGTAACCCTATAAACTCATTTCAAAAGCCATCCATTGTAAAGAGAGCACTCAGGTACCTTGCTCCCACGAGCTGGCTGGTAAATTATTTAAGGCGATGTGGTTCTGCATATGCAGGACCCTCAGAGAGGGCTGTAGCCATTATTCAACTGAGCCCACGGACAGCTCCCATTGGCTATAGATTTTATCACCATCATGCAGGGCTCCTTTGGCAGGCATGTGAAACACAAAATAGATAGCACTACTGAGGCTTCTGCCAAGATTTCATGGGGAAGCCTGGCCCATGCAGCCTGTGGCATGCTCAGAGGTCCTGACAAGATGATTAATACTGAAGCTGTGTGAGTAAAACAGAAGACTTTGGAAAGTTGGTGGTATGAACGACATGCAATGATAAGGGAAGTTAAAGAAAATAAGGTGGCTGGAGAGATGACTCAGAGATTAAGAGCATGGCCTGCTATTCCAGAGGACCTGAGTTGAACTCCCAGCAATCATGGTGGCTCACAAGGATCTTGTAGTGAGATCTGGTGTCCTCTTCTGGCATGCAGGCATACACACAGGCAGAACACTGTATATATAAATTAATAAATCTTCTAAAAAAAAAAAAAAAAAATGAGCACAGCCAGCCTGTCATTGTGAATTAACCAATAAAGCTGTACGGGTTTAGTGTAGGAAGGTTCTTCTGTATTTCTGTGCTTTGATTGGTTAAATAAAGAGGATACCTGGCCTGTAAGATAGGTCAGCCCTTAGGTGGGAGGAGTAGACAGAACGGAAGGTGGTGGTGGGAGAGAAGGAAGTGAGACAGACAGCATGATTCTCCTGCCCGAGATGGACATACTTTAGAATCGTCTGGTAAGCCACCACCTCGTAGTGACACACAGACTTTTAGGAATGGGCTGAATCAGATGTAAGGGTTAACCCAGAAGAGGCTAGTGATAATGGACCAGGCAAAGTTTAAATGAATACAGTTTTCTTGTGGTTATTTCGGACATAAGCTAGCTGGCAGCTGGGAACCAGGTGCAGGGAATTTCTCTCAGGTGCTGGGAACACAACTTGCACCTCTTACAACATCTGTGGGTCTCCCCAAGTGCTTGGAAATACATTCTGCAACAAGGTAGCCTGGATGGCAGCTATAAAGACTTAGGACTCAATGTTTGCTCTATGAGGTTGCAGTCTTGCTTTGTTCTGATCATTACTTCAAATTCCCTCTCTCTGTTTTGAAATGGGAATGAGGTCTTTGTTTTTATTTTGCTTTTTACTTTTTCTTTTTTCTTTTTGTTTTTCTGAGACAGGGTTTCTCTGTAGCTTTGGAGCCTGTCCTGAATATTTTCTTTTAATTTAAAATGATGAGCATACTATACATGAATACTGTCAGCCTGTGATATTAGTTATTTAAAATATAAAACTATTTTTTAAATTTTTGACAAAGGCTCACAGAAAAGAGTTTAGTTTGAGCATTTGCAGACATTTACAAAATGCTACAATAGTTTAGGCTTGAGGGACCAAATGCACTTTGCACTGTGAGATGAACACAGGTCTTCATGGGAAGAGGTCAAATGTTGAGTGCTATAATTTGGATATAGAGTGATCTCCCAAAGCCCATGTGCTAAAAACATGCTTGCCAGTCTGCACTGCCATTGGGAAAATGGAAACTTTAGGATGCAGGAGCCCTGGTGGGGGGATGTTAGGACTTTAGGAGTAAGCCCTTGAAGGACATATTTAGAGCTCCATACTCACCTTTCATCTTTCTCATTTGATGGGTCAACCTGAGACAAGTATATCTTCCTGGAAACTTCATTCTGCCATTAAGTACCATGGTCCAGTGAAATAGGGTCAGGTAACTATGCGTTAAAACCTCTAAAGTTATTAGACAATTGCCCTCACCCCATACATGTGCTTTGATTATCTTAGATATTTTACTGTAAGAAGAGCTGGCTAGTATACTGCCTAAGTGTTTTTTTAATAAGTGGTTCAATCAGTTTATTAAAACAGTGGACTTGGACATCTGCAACAGTGACTTCAACCTTTACTCCTGGCTCAGTACTGATGGAAGCAACATAACTATCACAGGACTGTGGGAGGCACTGAGTGACTGAAGGATTCTCATGAGGAAAAGACCCTGTGTCTGGCCACCTCCACCACACAGTGCTCTACTTGCAATGACTCTTGGTGTCTTGTAGGCATGAAAACTTTCCTTTTCCATTTTCAGACTCTTTACCTCCCCCAACCTCCGGTCAAGTCAGCGCACACCTACAGAGACTGCACATTCTGTCTGCTGAGGATAATGCCAGTTATGTGAATCATCACTTCCTGTTGCACAGGCATTTTTCCAATATTTTAAAGCCGTGCCTCGAGCTGTTTTGTTCCTCTGCTGGAGCAAACAACAGTGAATCATTGTAGGTAGACGTCCTGCCTCTTCTAATGTAAAAAAAAAAAAAAAAAGATCTATAATTCATGTGAGAAGAGTATTTTGTTCTTTAATCTCTAAAAGACTCCAGTTTCTTTTCTGAGACACCGGACATCTGTCTTTCATTCTGGATCCCATTGAAAGGAATCGAGTTTCATTTTCATAGTCTTCTTCTCTTAGTTATCATGTATTTGAAGATAATGGACAGCATGAGTGATGTTAGCTCCCATTTGCCAGGTGAGGAAGCTGATGCCTCAGGATGGTGAAGTAGTCTGTGCTGTAATTACAGAGAGGGACTGTGAACACAAGGAAACCGACCAAATGATGAAGTCAGAGCTCCAGGGCAAATGCTGATTATCACATTGTTTTTATCTGGTCTGAGTTCAAAGTCATAGACGCTGTGGTTTGCTAGTCTTACTGGATAAAATACTTTATATGACTTTCATCTTTTTGCTGTTAATTCATTTCCATAAGGAAGGATTGTAGACAAAAATTAACTAAAAATTATGTGAATTGCAGTCCTTTAAGTAATTATTTACAGAGCCGATTCTACTAAATGAATCATTCATTTATCGACAATACTTGGCCCTATTTTGGGGTTCTCCCTGGCAAGGCTATCACCAGTTTGTCTTAGTTACCTAACTACCTGTGATACGTCTCTTCATGGCCACTTCTAACCTCAGGGATTGTTCTGTTGTATTTGATTTGATGAGTTGTAATTAACTACACTGAAATCCAATTACAACAATGAAATTCAGTGACTGGAAACCGGGAACTGATCCAAGACTGGTTGGTCTGTGATGGAAACACAATGTCCTACATAACTGGCTTGAATTATAATTGGTCACATTAAAGTCTAATGTTGTCTAATTCCGAATACTAGAACATCTTTTGATTTTTATGGGGCACTGCTGACTAATTTTGGAATTAAGACCCACAGAAACCTGATGCTAGCACACACTGTAAATGTGACTTCCAAATTCCCAATTAGCTGAAGTTGGGCATGCAGCCTGGATGTGTAAAAGGAGCAAGGAGTAACATTTACTTAGAGATTTTAATGTAGAGGTTACTCTTCTTCAGGCTCTACCACTGTGAACCTTTAGCCTTCCCTGTAAATACCAAGAAATTACGGATTTCAAGAACTTTTCCTAAGCATCTTTCATTTACTATTGACTGAGAGATCCTGCTGATCTGGAGACCACTGGGTCTCGTTCCAAGGTCAAGTTCCATTGAGAAAGTCTGAGAAGCCCAGAGACAAATTCTCACTCCTCAGTCTTTCCAACATCATTCCCCTTTTCCTCCTGACAGCATTTAAGCCTTACACATCAGATAGATAATGGTCTCCTCTCTCTTCTGTGTGTGTGCTGGAAACCAAGATGTTAGAGTGGAAGGAGTGTGAGGATTTTTTTTCTGGGGTTCTAATGAAATAATAGCTCCTGAAAGAGAATGTGTGACATGAGACCTAATCCTTTGCTGCTGTCTACCCAACCTAACTTTCCTTAAAGTAGTGTTCCTACACTGAATACTTTGAGCTCTTTATCTACTCACAATCAGAGATTCATTGAGTCTGCTTGCATCCTAACCAGTGAAGTTAGACACAGAACGGATGACTCCCCCTCATTTGTCAAATATCTTTATTGCCACTTTGGGGTGGTGAAATGAAGTGACGCCAGAAGCAATCACAAATCTCACCTGCCAAGGCCACGGCTGGGAGAAGAAGCAGTTGTGTGGATGACTACAGCTTCCCCAAGTTCTCACAGATCTAACCTTCTCAGAAGGATCCACTGAAAAAGTAGAAACCACAGTGAACTGAAAGGATTTGCAACAAAAGTAGGCAAACTTGAAGGTCCTGCCGATGAGTATTCAGAGGCAGGCATAGGATATGGAAGCATTTTAAAATTAACGGCATCCATAGACATCAGAATAGACAAAGTGGCTTGTGGTAAAGAGAGCTCTGAGAGCTAGGCAGGGAATGTCAAAACAGATGATTGAAAATTCTCCACCTCTCTGGGCAAGTAGAGCGCTGTTCCACCAAGATGTCTGAGTCCATTAGCACAGTGAGAAGCTACAGTCAGGGAGACACTTATGATCATACATTTGTAAGATGAGCACATTGTCCTCTACTTTCTATGTAGGACTCCCTCATGGCTTTCACTTGATATGAGGAAATCTCTCTTTCACTCTCTCTCTTTTTTTAGCTCATTCATTTTTAAAAGCTTACAAAATATTTTTTATGTGTGTGACCAAGTAGAGGTCATGTGCATGTGCACCAAGTAGAGGGTGTCAGATACCCTGAAATTGGAGTTACAGCCCGTGGTGAGTTATTATGTGAGTGCTTGGAACTGAACAAAAGCAGCATCTGCTCTTCACTGCTGATCTATCTCCCCAGTACAGGGATTATCTTTGTACATGTGTGTGCGCATCTCCCTAGCCCAAGGACTATCTCTGTGCATATGTGTGAAGAGTTGAGCTCTTTCCCCAGCCCAAGGACTATCTTTGTACATGTGTGTGCACAGTTGAGCTGTATCCTCGGCCCAAGGACTATCTTTGTTCATGTGTGTGTAAAAAATCTGAAAGAAGATTACCTAAGAAATAGATGCATGTCTAGAGAGTAGAGACGGTATATGGATGAGAGAGAAGAAAAATGGCCTTTCTTCAATTCCATCCTATTCTGTCTCTATTCGTGCTGTTTTTGCTTTCATACTTGGAGATTTAAGTGGTAGCTATAACATCCATTGAATTAAAAGGAGATCATATGAAAAAGACATTGCACAGCTTTGTAATTATCCTTCCAAATCTGGAGCACTTGGCATATTTAAAAGTATACAAGGAATAGATTGTATAGGAACAGACACTAGAATCTAGACAGTTTGAAACTGCACGTTCCAGGAGTGAAGAAAACCTGTCAACCACTAAAATAACAGCTACATGAGGGCAACAAAAGAATTCATCAAAAGGAAAACTCAGTAACCACCTTTCTTAGCCTCCTCCAGCATTCAGGAGTCCCTTTTGTCCTGCTGGTCTCTAGACACATTTAGCTTCAAGTTGCACATGTAGCTTCAGAACTTAATAGAATCACACACTTGCCACAGCAATGCAAATCAACACCTAAAAGAGAATGTGAAGAGCCCAAATGCCCCAAAGGAAGTAAACAAATTAAGCCAAATTTGTTTTACACGCAAGGTAATGAATCAGAGGTGAAGACAAAGTGGAAGGTGGTTCTTTTGGAAGGAAAAGTCAATCTATATTTTGATAGGAAATTATATTAGGAGCTCATATTTTGTTGTAGATGGCCATTGAGAATGTTTATCTGCCATTGCCTGCATCTGTGAGACTGAAGCACAAGAACTGCCTGGATGTTGATCCTGTGGGTGCCTCCCTTCTAGTGCCTGGAGGACCCCTCAAACACCTGTGAGCTTGACGAACACCTAATCAGATGTTTTGGATGATTAGGTTCTGGAAATTATGACCACGTTTCCAAATGGGGTCACCATATAATCTGTCATCTAAACAAGGGTGCATTTCAGTTATGTTGGGACAACTGTAAGAACGAAAGGAGATGCTACTGATGGTTAAATTAGGACAGCTGACATGATCTGAGATGGGTCAATATAAAGAAGAGCACATGAACATTCCACTCATAAGAAAACTTATTACTTCTGGAAATGACCATTTAATGTACATATGTATATATGTTTGTGTTTGTGTGCACACGTACACACATGAGTACACATATGTGTGGAGGTACATTTACACATGTGTGTACACACTTGAAAACCTAAGGGCAAACTCCAGTGTCATTACTTAGGGGACAACCACCTTGGTTTTGTATGTGTGTGGGTGTGACAGGATTTCCCTTTGTCCTGGAAATCACGAAGCAGGCTAGGCTGGCTGGGCAGTAAACTCCAAGGATCCAGTTTTCTCTTCCTCCATAGCACTGGATTTACAAATATGTGCACCACACCTTTTCTTTTCTTTTCTTTTCTTCCTTCTCTCTCTCTCTCTCTCTCTCTCTCTCTCTCTCTCTCTCTCTCTCTCTCTCTCTCTCTCACACACACACACACACACACACACACACACATTCCTTCTTTTATACTGACTATGGGAATTAACCTTAACCTGAGGTCCCTATGTTTGCATAGTCCTTAGTTATTGTTCTCTGTTATTGAGTCTCTGTCTCTATCTCCCTCTGTCACCAGACAAAGGTTCTTTGGTGATATTCAAGATAGTCATCAGCCTGATTATGGGACAAGGCCAGTTCAAGCATCCTCTCCTACACTAACCAGTTTCCTAGCTGGGGACATCCCCATAGACACCTTGGAACCCCTCTAGAGTCAAGCCTCTTGTCAACCCCAAAATGGCTCCCTTAATTAAGATATCTTCTTCCCCGCTTGCATATCCATCCTTCCTCCATCTTAACCATCCCACTCCCACAAGCTCTCCCCAACCCCCCCCCTCTTTTCCCTTCTCTCTCCCCTTCTCCTCTTCCCCACACCCCACCCCCATCCCCATTCTCCCAACTTTTGCCTGGCGATCTTGTCTGCTTCCAATTTACAAAAGGATCTATATATGTTTTTCTTAGCTCACAAAATCCAGTTGGAATGGGACTGAATGAGCATGGGATCAAACTGGACCCTCTGAATGTGGCTGACAATTGGGGCAGACTGAGAAGCCAATGGTAATGGCACTTGGATTTGTCTCTACTACATGTACTGGCTTTTTGGTTTCCTATTCTATTTGGATGCATACCTTCCTAAGCCTGGATGGAGTGGGGAGGATCTTGGACTTTCCACAGGGCAGGGTACCCTGCCCTATCTTAGGACTGGAGGGGGAGGGGGAGGGGGAGGGAAGTGGGAAGAGGGGAGGAAGTGGAAATATTGAATGGTATTATTTAAAAAGTAATAAAAAATTATTAGAAAAAAATTCAATGCTGCAAACCTAAAGGTTCATACTGATACTGTAGTATAAACCACAAGCTGCTACCTGTATTCCAGGTTGGTCAGTTGTCACTATGATGAATACATAAAAGAAGAGAGAAAAAAGTGTTTTGGCTCTCAGTTTCCAAGATTTCAGTCCATGGTTTTTGATTTCATGGTGAGGTAGAATATCATGAGACATGGTACAGATTAAATAGCTCACTTGATGACAGTCTGGAAGCAAAGACAGAGAGGACTTAGAACGGTTTAGATGCAAGACAGACTTCTCAAACACACACCCTCTCCTTCAACCTGCCTCGTTCAGCCAGTCACAGCTTCTAACCACCTCGTAACATTGTAATCAAGTTAGGAACACATCAAAATGGATTAACCCACTGATGAAGAGGAAGTCTTATAGTGAAATCAATTTTCAATGATTAGATCCACAGATGAAGACAAACTGTTCAACACAAGGCCTTTGGGGGGGGGCGGTTAAACTTTGTACCAGAACCACAACACAGGTTATTCAGTGAAAATGCTGAGATGGAATTATGAAAATGAGAGACAGAAATCAGACTAAAGAAAGAGAAAAAGATTGTGTTCTGAAAAGTTTTCCTATTATCTATTGAGACTTACAACCAGCCCCCACTTGTGATTTCTCCCCACTTGTGATTTCTGTACAGTTTCAATTAGGTTTCCAACCTTCTTCCCCAACTTTAAATAATTTTGAGTGAACTTCTAATATTTGCTTCTAAAACATCTGTATCTAAAATGATTTGTTCCAGTCTTTGACACATAGCTGGTTCTTATTTTCTCTCTTAAGATGATTTAAAAGACTGTATAAAAGTCAGCACATTATCTGGGGCACAGCTAAACTTCAGTCAGTGCTAACATTACTATTGTATAGTCTCTGCTTCCTGTGTCCAATAAGTCGAAGAATAACATTGCTTTGTAAATTGCTCAGGGAATCAGAGACAAACAAAACCATAACACAGGACATTTTCACAGTGAAGTCTTACTCTGTTTTCTGCTTTTATAATTAAATAACACAGACTTTGAGATTATATAATACAAGGACTTATTTAGTTCGTGGTTCTGGAGATTGGGGAGTTTGAGAGCAAAGTGTCTCCTGAGGACTCGCTGGTTCTTAAAATGGCAGAAGAGAGCTTATCAAAAGTCATCCCAAGTGAGTCAGAGTGAGCCTCCTTTTATAAGAAAGCCATGCCTTCAATAAATCATTAATCTATGAATGGAACATGCTCATAAACTCCATGCCCTCATCATTCAGTCACTTTGGAAATATTTCCTTTCCAAACACCAGTAATAATTTGGGGATTAAGTTTCCAACATATGACACTAGGGTACACATTTAAATCATAGCAGAAGAGAATAAGGGGAAATGGAAAAATACTGACTATACCTTGGCACAAAGATTTGGGACAAGGGACCATCTGTTTGGATAGTCATCTCTCCTGGGAGGTCTCATTCTTTCTAGTTCTCACCCTGTTGACTCGAGTACATCTATCACTAAGCAATCCTATCTCTTTTAACCAGAAGTAAACAATACATCCTTGATGGGGGGAAAGGCTCAGAGCTGTATGTAGCCCTCATGTTTTAGTATTTAGTATTTTAACAATAAACAAAAGCTTACTTGAGGGCTATTAAAGTAAATTGTTAAAAGAGTTAAATTATTTTCTTATTAGGAACCCCTATGAGTTTTTCAAGATGGCCTCATTATAATTGATTAGGTTCCCTCGAGTTCTTCATCAAGTTTCTTTATTATGTGTGTTTATTTTCAAACCTCCCTGGGAAGCCATGATGCAAGTAATAAGAAAAATATTAATATTCCTTTGAGTAAACAAACACTAAACATCTATTTATTGATGAAGCCTCTTCTATTATTAAAACTGAAGACAAAGTGCCTGGAAATGAGAATGCATTTCCCCATATTTTTTCAGAGGAAGGAGAATTATTAAAAACACTTCAACAATTCTGAATGCCTCAAAGCGGCAAACAGAACATACTTGAATTATAATGCATGGTGAATGTAACAAGTCTAGAAACATGCTGCATGATGCTCCTGATTAGGGACACTACATGCGTGAGGCTGGTGCCTTCCAGTCATGCTACTGTATCATCCTGTTATTTCCTTCACTCAGAAATGCTTACTGACTCAAAGCTCCTAAGTACGTCATGTTTATGCTCAAGTCTACCAGCCTCTATGTAGTTATATTGTATTTACTTATCGATGCTTAGATGTCTATAGATGCATAACCTACATGCAGATTTTTCCCTTTTTAAGAGGAATGCTAAAATGTTGAAGTGAATTGCAATGGCACAAACTATTGATTTTCTAAAATCTTCCCTTTGGCAGGGTATTAGTATTGGGATTCTAGATCTCTAGGCAATGTAGTTTATACTCTGAAAATCGGATCTCCTCTCAAGCCCTCTTCCTCTTCCCTATCTACTTCTGGTTTTGCTTCTGCAGACCCACAGAAACTTTGCATCTTGCAGAAGCATGTCCTAAGGGGACTTTCAGTCTTTGGAATATGCTGCGGGAAGGTGTATAACTAACAACAGCCCGCCTCATAGACTATTTACCTGGATGCGGAAGTGCATCCGGCTCCTTCCTCTCTGCTTTTCTCCCTGGACCCTCGGTTTTGCTGGTTCAGTTTGTTTGGATCTCATCTTTATCCATCGTTCACGCAGAGAATTCCGATTGCATGTTTTATCTATTAATAAATACCTGTATATTTCTTAGTTCTGAGCTAGTGTGGGATTCCTTTTAATAAGCGCCCGATCTCTCTGCCTTCAGGAATATCCAGCTGTCTACTGCTCTCTAGTTTCTGGGATTCCTCTGCTTTTTCCTTTTCTTCTCTGTGACTCATTTGCCAACTAAAGGCCCACTCCAAATGCGGTTATGAATTATCAGTAACATCTAACTTCTGCATGATGCACAGTGTCTTACACTTAGCTTCTCCTTCGTTACAACTCGCCAATATCTCATGCTCAAAGCTGGATGAGAAGAGGAAACATAGATGTACAGTTCAGAAGTAGAATGAAGATATAAAATCAACTGCTTGATTATGTGAAGAAGCCTTACTGCCTAGGAAAAATTCATACAAGTGTTTTAATTTTGATGAAAACACATGTCAAGAAATCTGAACTGTTTTAATCCAAGATCTGTGAATCCTAGTAACTTTAGAATTAAAATTTCTTTAAGATTTGATATTTCAGCATGCCGTGATTTATACATCATTATGGTATGGGGCAGTGAGTAAATGGCTGGCTTACACTTACTAGGTAATGGCACTGGAGTCATATCTAAGGCATGGAGACTGTATAGGTGAATCCAGAAAGAGCTGCTGACAGGAGATTTGGGGTTTTTTGTTGTTGTTGTTTTTTGGGTTTTTTTTTTTTTGGTTTTTTGAGACATGGTTTCTCTGTGGCTTTGGAGCCTGCGCTGGAACTAGCTCTTGTAGACCAGGCTGGTCCCAAACTCACAGAGATCTGCCTGCCTCTGCCTCCCTAGTGCTGGGAGACCTATCTCAATCCTGTTTGTTATATAGCAGCTCAGAGGGCAGAAATCATAAATATGTTTCCATTTCTGACTGATAAGGAAGACAGACCTATAGGTCCACCAGACCCCAGGGGCATATGAAAAAGAGAATGAGGTAAACATAGTGATAGTGGTGCTGGAAATTTGGTGAAAGGAATCTGACTAGAAAAACAAATTACCTAGAAAAGACAGGATGAAGGAGACGCTGATATGCCTAATCGGCAGTTGGTAGCAGTAGGCGCTAGATGTGACTGCTGGAAACTCAGATTTGCTCTGTGGTATCATTGTCTCCACTCCTGGATCGTACGGTGCGATAGCTTCCTCACTGGGTTGAACAGGGAATAAAGATTAAAAAGGGGGACTGGAATACTAAGTAGTACTTCAAAAAAAAAACAGGTGAGAATTATATTCTGTGAACAGTTGCAGCATCCAAATGATCACTATGAGTCGTTTTACAGTTAGGCAATGCTGTAACACACAGCGCCCACATTCAAATCTGAAATCTTACCATGAAGATTGCAAAGACATTGTGCAGCCATGACTACAGCCACTAAATTCTTTCAGAGCTGCAGAATTTCTGATTTCTTTTCAAATACTCTTTGTAGTCCTTACCCAAACTTAAGGGTCAGTATCACATGCTCCGTCAGAATGTAACAGGGAGTTGAAGGGAGGACACAAGGTTGTGTTCCACCTAGAGTGGCTGCCAATTTACAAAGAAGACCTTGGAATCCTCCCACTTATCCTTTAGAGCTCATCATTTTGGACTCATTTCTTCTTCCCACTTTTATTGTTGCAGTTTTGAAACCATTTATTTAAAGATTTGTGTGGATATAAACTAATAATTTTGATGTCTAGAGTATGCAATCCTCTTCAGGGGAAAATTTGTTACTGAAAAAGTTTGTGGTAATTAAATGAGAATGATTTATGGAACTGCATATTTATAAACACATCAATATATAAAGTATGTAATATTACATACTATTTTTTTATTTTATGCGAAATTTCTATGGTGACGATTGAGATATTCAACAAAGTAACTATAGGACAAGTTCAGTTCAGGCACCCACTCCTCTGCTGCCCGAGTACCTAGCTGGGACTTCCCTATGAATACCTGAATTATATGCACTATTAAAATTCACAAGTGCCTATCGCTGGGTCACAGCATTGTGGATTCTTCTAAAATGATTTTCTATTTATATTTAAGAAATATGGATTTTTTTATAATGTATTTATATATTTATTTTACAATAAATAAGATGTTAGTATTTCTGAAGATAAATTAGAATTGAAAGTAAGCATTTGTTTCTATAAATAAACATGACATTATCTACAGATAGTCTATATTACTATAATGCGTAAAAATAAGCCAAACATTCTAAAACATTAGCAGGTTTTGACCAGCTCTTGTTCTCTCTCCACAATCCACAGTAGGTCATGCATTCTTTCACTGTCTGCCTCCTAGCCTCCTTCTTATTTTACTCATCCAATGCACATTCCAGGTTAACAATCTGTAATTCTTCAGTATTTTTAACCCATGGTTATCTGTTTAGGTAAATATTCACATATTGACAGGCATTGTTTAACAAAATAGAATCAGTTATACACAGGACTCTTCATCTTGCTTTTTCTTACTGAAAAATAAATTAACTGCTATAACTCTGATTTATTATTTTAATTGCCATGTGATATCTCATATTATAATAATTTGATCATAATTACAAATGAGCACAGCTTATGGATCATGATTTGTTCAGTAATTCTCCTCTGAAATGTCTAGATTGTGTTGCCATTATGAAAAATGTTGGAATCAAATCTTTATATGTGAGCCATTACTCATGATTTTCTTTATTTAGGAAAATGTCCCAGGAATGTAATGTTAAATCAAAGGAAATAGGCATTTAAAATTTTAGGATACTAGATTACTTTCCAAAGAAGCAATAACAATTACCAACTTAATCAGTCATTTCTGAAAGTGCCCTCTTTTTTGAATAACTTATATTAAAAAACTTTATTCTTTTCATATTTTGTGTAATAATTAAATATGATTTCATACTCGACAGTTCCATGGCTATGAAACGTATTTCATTATTATCTTAATTTTATTTCCAGATTAAACAATTTAAACATCTTTTCAAATTCCTATCAATTATTGCTTCTCAAATGATTTTTATTTTATGGGTATTTATTGTGCCTCTCTATCTATAGAGTACTTGCATATTTTTTGCAATTTTAAATTATTCTTTGCACACTTTGCATATTATTTTTTCATTACTGCTAGGTCATTTGTTTTCCAATTGTATATGATGATAACTATATAGAAATATATATTTACTGCATAAAAATATATATATTTCTACACATACTGTATATATTGCAGAAATTTTCGTTTTAGAAGATCATGAAGGGTTATGTATTGTGAGTATCTTTGATAGTTCCAGTATTAGTCCCAAGAGGGAACAACAATAACAAATTTTTTATGCAAGTTGGTGAGCTGGGAAACGGAACACCCTAAGCTATACAAAGTTATAGAAACACTATTTAGTTATAGTAGTTTAAGTAGGCTAGAAATTGGTCCTCGGAAGAAAGATGGTTGACCAAAGGTCCTCGGCAAACTTCTCTGCACAGTATCAAAGCTCAGGGAGAAGCAACCATCTCATGGAATCACTGAAGCATAGTATTGGAGCAGTGGGAATGTACAGATATATAGCAGAACACAGAGTTACATGGAAATCTTGTAAAGGAACTGAGCTTATAACATTTACTTTTGACTTTGTACTATCAATCTTAAATGAAGAGATGTTTTATTGAACTGGTTGGGTGGACTTCCCATCCTCTTAAAAGGATCACAGGAAGCTTATATACTGGACTGGATTGCTCAACTATTTCTTGGTGCATCCTTTGTGTACTGACAGATGCACTCTCTTGACTATTGGTGGGAAAAAGACTCCTGGTGCACAGAGACAGCTTAACAAGGTACCTATGTAATTTCTGCAAAGTATCTAATGAACTATCGCAAACAATACTGGATACCCAATTCTTTGGATAAACCAGGAACCACTGCCCACCATCTCTCTACTTATTAAATAAGCATCTTGGAAGCCTACTTTCAGAGAATTATGCTGCCCAGACCCCCAGACAATAGGATGGTGGCCCTGTCCACTTCCTGTTGTTCCTTACCTCAAAAGAGCTCACACCTCATTCCCTATCACATGACCCTCATCCCAGGATAAAGACCAGCCATAAACAGATTGTACAAGAAAGCAGATCCATAGTTCTTGTCAATCACCTTCATCTCCAAGATATAATTCAGTTTCCCACTTTGAGCAGTTCAAGTGGCAAAGGCTCAGGAAAGCACAGTATTGGGCTTGTCCCCACACCTGCAGCCTGGGAAGTAACTGAGTAACCAGTCCTAAGTGGTTTAGCCCTCTACAAAAAGTAAACAGGTACCCCTGCTGATCTTTTTAGAATTCCTAGAAGTGATTAGGCAACCTACTCCCAGTAGCTCAGCTTCCCGAGGTCCTGAGAAGCAGGGGAAAACATTTGAAAAACATTGCACATACATGTCAGTCTCCAGAAGCACCATGCATCCATCAGTAAAACCCTTAAACACTGATCTGACAGATGACTTACGTGGCTCTCTTGGCATAACCTACCTTGCATACAACCCTTTCCTACAGAAGCAGTAGACATGCAGTACTATACCCAGCTTAGCCAACCAACATGGTTCCATCCCCTATGAGCCCACAGAAATAGGTGGATGCACCACACAGAATCCAGTGATCTCATTCTGCCTAGAGAAACTGTATTTCAGTTAGTGGTGCAATTCAATCTTATCTGCCTCTGTGGTCAATAAGGCAGACATTGCCAAATAGCTTATTAATTTCTAGGGATATCCCACTAAATCTCTCATTTGGACTCAAGGCCAATACAGCATATATAAACAAATGCCTAGTCACATAATCTGCAGAAAGTCTCACTTAGAAAGCCACCTTGAAAATTAGGCAAGACAACTCACTCACCAGATGCACAGATACCAACAGGGCAACACAAGAAGCTTAAATAAGAACATGAGGCCTCTGAAGTAGCACATATTCTATTAACTGACACCAAAGACAAAAGAAGTTGACAAATGTCCTAATGAATTCCAAAGAATTATTTTAAGGAAACTTAATGAAATATAAGAATATCAATAATTCCTGGTGTGAATGAGAGGATCAACAAAGAAGAGATGACGAAATCAAACCAATAAAAATATTTGAGACAAAGAACTTAATACATGTAATTAAAGGTACAAATGAGGGCTTCTACAGTAAAACTGATCGGATGAATTTTGGCATATGTATGGTGCTAAGGATGAATTCAGAACTTTATGCAAGCGAACAAAGCACTTTATTATTGGACTCCAGACCAGTAGAATAACTTCTTGGGTTTGAAGATTTGAAATAGGCCTTCGAAATAATCTAGCTGAGTTTTTTTTTTTGTGTGTGTGTGTGTGTGTGCTTACACATACATGTAAGTGAGTGAGTGATGGTGTGTGCATGTGTATGTGAGTTTATGTGTGTGTGCAACTAAGTGTGAGTTCACTTTCCATATTATTCATTGAGGCAGGGTCTAACCCTAAGCTTGGGATTGGTAGCAGCCAACAAGCCAGTAAGTGCCTAATTCTGCCCCTAACAGCACTGGGTTAAAAGCTCACATAAGACACTGCCTGACTTATTACCTAAGAGCTGAATGAAATATTTTCTTAAGTGGATTACAAGGTATGATGCTTATGGGATCCTTATCTGACCAGTAAAGACATAAACAGACTTTTAGTGAAAGGATGGAGAAAGATGTACCATGGAAATGGAAAGTACGAGCAGCCAGTGTAGGAGACTAGTACTGGAGTCTCACCTAGCAGCAAGCCTTCATTGAATCATGGCACGGGTATGGAACACCATTAACATGCAACTTTCCCAACATCTGGGTTTGTCCGTAGTTTTGCTGACTGAGCCTCCACTCACCTCTTCTGTTTTAACACTAGATAGCACTCTGAGCCCAGGTTTACATCAATTCTTCTGTTGACTTAAACACATATAAAACATGAGTTTGGTAACCTGAAGTTGGTGATTTGGGAACACAGCTATAATCAATCATTCACCATTTCAAATTAGGATCTAATAAAACCTTTTTACTCATTAAGATGAACTCATGCCCATCATTCCTTGGTTTGTCTGTGCTGACTCACTTCAAAGGTGGATGTTCCTCTTACGTTACTTCTGGAGAGCTGTACAATAGCAGGAGTGGCTATGATGATATCAGATAAAACAGACTTTAAACAGAGACTGAGAAAAGGGATTAAAAATGTCAATGTATGATGTCAAAGATTTTGATTTAACATGAGAAATGATTGTCAGTATATGTTCACTTAAAGTTGGAGTGTGCATTTATATAAAGCAAGCATTATTAGATTAAAAAAAACAAACTCTAATGCAGTAATAGTTTGGTACTTAAATATCTAACTTTCATCTAGACAGATCATTCAGACAACAAAGAAATAATGAAGTTAAACTATGCTAGAGACCGAATAAACTTAACAGGTATTTGTGAAACATTGAATCCAACAATAGCATAAATATACACTCTTATCACCAGCATTTGGAGCAGTTGACAAAGGAAGCTGATGGAGGAAGACTATGGGTTCAAGGCCAGTCTAGGTTTCCCAGAAATCCAGTCACAGAAGCATAAACACTTGAAAGCAACCTTCCATTTACTATCATGAAATAAATTTGGACAGCAAACTCTATTTATAACCATAAGGTTTTGTTTTAATTCCTATACTTTTAACTATATAAAATGGGAAAATAATATGAAATAAACTATATATTTATGTCAATCTTTGAACACAACTATACTCAAGGTTATGAACAATGAAATGTTAGTGTAGAATTGAATGGGGTTGGCAGGTACAATCAAGACCCTGTATTATCTTTGTGCAAAACAGCTTCAAAGCCACGAGACACTACTATTGCCTCTGTTCACTCATTTTTCACCTTCCAGGCAGCCTTCTCTGCAACCTTTATTTAAGAGAAGCATCTCCTGGGTGTGGGGAGAGAGCTCAAGCAGTGTAGTGTTTGCCGAGGAAGTCCAGGAATTAGCAACCTGCAGGATGGAAAAGGCATTTTAGTGTGTGTCTTCAGACTTCTTTCCTCAACACACCTACCCTGCCTTGGCTACAGTTTCTATAGCCTTTCAGAACTCACACCTCCTTTCCCTCTGTCATTGTTAAAGCATAGCTCCCTGCCTTTGATTACTCAAAGACTTGGCACATTCACTTCTACGCTGATAAAAGCATTGAAGCCCAGATTGCAGTGACTAGCAATAGCTGTACCTCCAGAAAAACAATTTGCATTTAAACAACTTTTGGTGTCTGAGTGCAAAGGGGTAAGAGAGGGGGGAATCCTAAGCAGATTCCAGGCTTGAAACGTTTATAGAGAGCTCCCGCAGGCCAACTCAAGTTATAGCCATCAGTATTAGCAAAGGACAAAAATTAACAAAAGTTGGCAAGGATGTGAAGAAAGAGGAACTTGTGTACTGTAGACAGCAATATAAATTAGTAATCAGAAAGTCTTATGAAGTTTCCTCAAAAACTGCAGATAGAGCAACTGTAAGATCCAGAAAGGTCACTACTTGGTACATATCCAAAAGAGAAGAAATCTGCACTCCTATTTATTATGGTACTGCTCACATTAGACCACTAATCTCAATAGGATGTGAAACCAGACTCCATCAATGAGTAAATGAATAAAATATGTCTGGCATATGTATACAACGAACATTATACCTTTTTGTTCAGCCATAAAGAAATCATAAATCCTGCCATTGCACGGACCTGGAGGACATTAAGTGAATCAAGGCAGATATAGAAAGACAAATCACATGATCTTACTCCTTGGTGGAAACTCACAATCTTACAGACATTTAAAATGTAATTATGGTGACCATAAACTGGGGAGAGTAGAGGGACAAGAAGGAAAAGTCAGTCAACAACAAAAAGAACCTTATTGA
>JAQHUG010000195.1:532689-552588 GCA_028555095.1 Dicrostonyx torquatus | reverse complement strand
ATTTCTTCTTTCCATTGTATAATTTTAGCTTCTTTGTCAAAACTCAGGTGTTCATAAATGTGTGGATTTGAGTCTTTGATTCGAATCTATTCACCAACCTCTCTGCCTTTATACTAATAACAAGCTGTTCTTCTTACCATTGCTCTGAAGTAGAGCTTGATGTCAGAGATGGCAATGTCTCTGGAAGTTCTTTTATTGTAAAGGATTGTTTTGGATATCTTGGGGTTTTTTGTTTTTCCATATGAAGTTTATTATTATTCTTTCAAGGTTGTGAAGAATTGTGTTGGCATTTTGACAGAAATTGCATTGAATCTATAGATTGCTTTCGGTAGGATTGCCATTTTTATTATGTTGATCCCACCTATCCTAGAACATGGGAGAGCTTTCAATTTTCTAGTATCTTCTTCAATTTCTTTCTTTAAAGACCTAAAGTTTTGTCAAACTGATCCTTCACTTCTTTGGTTATTGATACCCCAAGATAGGTCTTTCACTTCTTTGGTTAGTGTTACCCCAAGATATTTTATGGTTTTTTGTGGTTCTTGTGAAAGGTGATGTCTCTGATTTTCCTCTCAGCTACTTCATCATTTGTGTATAGGAGGGCTACTGATTTTTTTGAGTTGATCTTTATCCTGCCATATTACTGAAGGTATTCATCAACTGTTGGAGTTCCCTGGTAGAGATTTTGGGGACACTTATATATACTATCATATCCTCTACAAGTAATGAAAATTTGACTTCTTCCTTTCCATTTTGAATCTCATTGATCTCCTTTTGTTGTCTTATTGCTATAGGTAGAATTTCAAGAACTATGTTGAATAGATATGGAGAGAATAGACAGTCTTGTCTTCTGATTTTAGTGGAATCACTTTGGATTTCCCTCCATTTAATTCGATGTTAGCTGTCAACTTGCTGTAAACTGCTTTCATTATCTTTAGATATGTTCCTTGTATCCGTGATCTCTCCAAGACCCATGAAGGGTTGTTGGATTTTGTCAAATGTTTTTTTCAGCATCTAATGAGATGATTGGTTATTTTCTTTTAGTATATTTTGATGGTGGATTACATTGATAGATTTTCATATGTTGAACCATCCCTGCAACTCTGGGATGAAGCCAACTTGACCATGGTGGATGATGTTTTTGATGTGTTCTTGGATATGGTTTGCCAGTATTTTATGTATTATTGCATCATCAATTCATAAATGAGATTGGTCTGTAATTCTCCTTCTTGGTTAAATAATTGTATGGTTTTGATATCATGAAAACTGTAGTCTTATAAAAAGTGTTTGGCCATGTTTCTTCTGTTTTTATTATGTGGAACACTTTGAGGACTATAGGTATTAGCTCTTCTTGGAAATTCTGATAGAATTCTGCACTAAAACCATCTAACCCTGAACTTTTTTTGTGAGTCTTTTGATGACAACTTCTATTTCCTTGCAGTTTATAGGTCTATATAAAGTGTTTACTTGGTCTTGATTTAATTTTGGTATATGGCATCTATCCAGAAAATTGTCCATCTCTTTTACATTTTCCAATTCTGTGGATTACAGGTTTTTGTAGTATGACCAAACAATACTCTGGATTTCTTCAGTGTCTGTTGTTTTGTCCCCTTTTTATTTCTGATTTTGTTAATTTGGATGTTCTCTGCCGTTTGATTAGTTTGGATAAGGGTTTGTCTATCTTGATGACTTTCTCAAAGAACCAGCTCTTTATCTCATTGAGTCTTTGTATTGTTATATTTGCTTCTATTTTATTGATTTCATCCTTCAATTTAATTATTTCCCATCTTCCACTCCTCCTGGGTGAGTCTACTTCTTTTTGTTCTAGAGCTTCAGGTGTGCTGTTAAGTCACTAGTGTGAGCTTTCTCCACTTTCTTTATGTAGGCACTTAGTGCTATGAACTTTCCTCTTAAGCACTGTTTTCAAATTTCCCATAGGTTTGAATACGTTGTGCCTTTCTTTCTTTCTTTTTTTCTTTCTTTCTTTCTTTCTTTCTTTCTTTCTTTCTTTCTTTCTTTCTTTCTTTCTTTCTTTCTTTCTTTCTTCTTTGACCCAGGGGTAGTTCAATAGTTCACTGTTCAATTTTTCATGAGTTTGTGGGCTTTCTGAGAGTAGTGTTGTTATTAAATTCCAATTTCAAATCATGAGGATAAGATACAGAAAGTTTCTTCATTTTTTTTGTATTTGTTGAAGTTTGCCCTATTATTGAGTGAGTATTTGGTCAATTTTAGAGAAGGTTCCATGAGGTGCTGAAAAGAAGGTATATTGTTTTGTGTTTGAGAGGAATGTTCTGTAGATGTTTGTTAAATCCATTTAATTCATGACATCTGTTAGTTCTCTTATTTCTCTGTTAAGTTTGTATTTGACCTCTCTATTGGTGAAAGTGGAGTTTTGAAGTCTTGTACTATTAGTGTGGGAGGGTTTGATGTGAGATTTAAGCTTTAGTAATATTTCTTTTACATATGGGGGTGCTCTGGTATTAGAGACAAAGATGTTCAGGATTGAGACTTTATCTTGATGGATCATTCCTGTTATGCATATAACGTGTCCTTCTATTATGTTATATATTAGGATAGCTACACCTGTTTGTTTCTTAGGTCCATTTGATTGGATAATCTTTCCCCAACCCTTTACTCTGAGGTAATGTCTTTCTTTGAGGTTGAAGTATGTTTCTTGTATACAGCAGAAGCTGAATCCTGTGTTTATTTCCATTCACTTAGCTTGTGTCATTTTATAGGTGAATTGAGTCCATTGATATTAAGAGATATTAATGACCAGTGGCTGTTAATTCCTGTTATGTTTTTTAGTGGTAATATGTGTGTGTTTCCCTTGTTTTGGATTTGCTAGTGGAAGGTTATCTTTTGTCTATGTTTTTGTGGGTGCAGTTAGCATACTTGTGTTAGGGTTTTCCTTATAGTACTTTCTGTAGGGCTACATTTGTGGATACATACTGTTTAGATCTGGTTTTTGTCATGGAAGATCTTGTTTCCTCTATTGCCGATGACTGAAAACTTTGTGTGGTATAGTAGTCTGGGCTTGCAACCATGGTCTCTTAGTGTCTACAGCACATCTATCCAAGACCTTCTGGCTTTCATGCTTTCCATTGAGAAGTCGGGTGTAATTCTGATAGGTCTATCTTTATATGTTACTTGACCTTTTTCCTTTGCAGCTCTTAAAATTCTTTTTTATTATGTATGTATTGTGTTTTGATTATTATATGGTGAGGGGATTTTTTGTTTTATCCAGTTTATTTGTTGTTCTGTAAGCTTCTTGTACCTCCCTAGGGATATGATATCCTTCTTCAGGTTGGTAAAGTTTTCTTCTAAGATTTTGTTAAATATATTTTCTGTGTTTTTGAACTGTAGTTCTTCTCCTTTTTCTATCCCTATTATTTTTAGGGTTGCTCTTTTTATGGTGTCCAAATTTTCTTGATGTTTATGTTAAAAATTTGTTGAATTTAATGTTTTTTTGACCAATGGATCAATTTCCTGTATAGTATCTTCAACCCCTGATATTCTCTCTCCTATCTCTTGTATTCCATTGGCTATGCTTGCCTCTGTAGTTCCTGTTCATTTATCCAGATTTTCCATATCCAGATTTCCCTTAGTTTATGGCTTCTTTATTGCCTCTATTTCAAGTCTTGAACGGTTTGCTTCACCCCTTTGATTGTTTTTCCCTTGGGTTTCTTTGTGATGTTTATTAATTTCTTTCAATTTTTGTTTGTCTTTTCCTTCATTTCTTTAAGGGAGTTTTTCATTTTCTGTTTAAAGGTCTCCATCATCTTCATAAAGTTAAATTTTAAATTGCTTTCTTCTGCTTCTTTTGGGTAAGGACGATCAGTGTTCTGGTGTTACCATGTTGTATTTTAGGTTGTTGGATGAAATTTTGCATTGGTGCCTACCCATCTCTTTCTTCAGTTGATACTGGCAGAGTTTTGTATCTTTGTCCAACCCTTGCAGTGACTGTGCATCTTTCAAAACTGTTCTTGTTATGCTCTGTACTGTCAATGTCTGTGTCTCAGGAAGCCACTGAGGTCTCTTTAGCCTGCTCTCTTGGTCTGCTGTCCTGGTTCACTGTCTTGTTCCACTCTGTGCAGTCACAGCTGTGCTTTAGAGTTTCTCTCTTGGTCTTCTCTATATATTGTATCAGGCTGTGTTTCAAAGATTCACTGAGGTTGCGGGAGATTAGGTGAGTTTGGGGGCATGTTGGGACTTGCAATTTGCAGGATCCAATGGATGGGGGAGTATGGGAGCAGCCTACCAGCAGGAAATTCTGCTGTCTGATTAGAGAAGCAGAGGCAGGTGTAGGAGAGGAATATTGATTTCTTATAGTTCTGTTTTTTAGTTCTTGGTTTTATTGCCTCAGTTATTAGAGTTCCGTTCAGAAAACCTTCACTTATGCCTATGTCTTGAAATATTTTCCCTGAAAAGTTTCAGAGTTCCAAACTTTATATTGAGGTGTCTTTCTATCCATGTTGATTTTTGTACTGAATATGAGATACAGATTTTGTTTTGTACATCTATACATAAATATTGGTTCCCCCAGAACCACTCAGTGTAGAGTGTCTTTTCTCCAATGTATGTTTCTGACACAGAAAATGTCAAAAATCAGGTCACTGTGGCTGTGCGATGTTATTGCTGAATCCTATATTCTATTTCATCCATCTACAGATGAGTTTTATTTAACTGCCATGCTATTTTGTATTACAGTGAATCTAAAGTATAAGTTGAAATCAGCAGTGTTCTTTTTGAAGGTTTTTTTTTTTGACTCTCTGATTTCTTTTGTGTTTCTTGTGAACTTAGAAAAATATTTTTCTACTACCTTAAGGGGAAAATTATTGGAATTTTGGTGAGAATTGTATTGAATATGTATATTGCCTGTTTTGAAATTAACAAATTCTCCTGTTTTAATGAGCATGGAGGTCTTTCCATCACATCACTTTTTCAGTTTCTGTCTTCAATATTTTAACACTTTCACTATAGGGGTATTTTACATCCCTTGTTAGGTTTGTTCTCAAGGATTCTTTAAGCTGGTAGTGTTGAATTTGTTTCCATTTTTATCAGCAAGTTATTTATTGGCATTGATGCAGGCTACTTATTTTTATGTGATGGTTTTCCATCTTGTTATTTTGTCCAAAGTGTTTATGGCTTCCACTATATTCTATAGGATGCTGTCTATCATATGTACAGAATTGTGTCACCTTCAAACCGACAATTTGGTTTCTTTCTTTCCTATCTGAAACTTTTTACTTCATTTTTCTTGTCCTCTTTCTCTAGCTAAGACTTCAAGACTAATTCTAGCTAATTAAATAAGAGTGGAGAAAGCAGCCTTTCTCCTTGCTCCTCACTTTATGAGAGATGCTTTGAGTTCTCCAGTTAATATAATATAATATATTATAATATATATATATATATATATATATATAGAGAGAGAGAGAGAGAGAGAGAGAGAGAGAAAGGCATATATTATGATTATGATGGTTATGATGATGTATACTTCTTTTAGCTTCTCCTTTTTGTTTTGTCTTTCCTTTTGTCATGAAGGGATGGACTTTTGCCAAAGTTTTCTGAATCTATTGGTATATTCATGTAACATAGTCTATGATTCTGTTGATTGACTTGGGTTTGTTAAAGCCTAGTTGTAACCCTAGAGACTTGAGATTTGATCATGGTGAATATTCCTTTTGATGTGTTGTTGAGCTTGTTTTGCTAAGAGTATTGAGAAAATTTTGTGATCTTGTTCATCACTGAGATTGAGCTATAAATATGTCCTTACCTTGTTTTGGTATCAGAATAAACCTGACTCCACAAACTGAGTTTAGTATCTCCCTTCCCTGTCTATTTGATGGAATAATGTAGGGAATATTGCTGTTGTTTCTTTGAAGGTCTAATAGACTTCAAGAGGGAATTATTTTTGTTTCTCTATGTAAACCTTCCTGGCCTGATACTATATAAACCAGGTTGTCTTTGAACTCACAGAGATCATCAGCCTCTGACTCCAGAGGTTTGAGTTTAAAAGCATGTGACAACATACCCAATTAGCTATATATCTGTTTAATCTGTCCAAAACATCTTTCAAAAAATCTTTTCCTTTTATCACTAGTTCTCATTTACATCCTGTTGATTTAATTTTGGTAAGTCATGTTCTGGAAATTTACCCAATTTATAATTTTTGCGATATAGATTTTCAAAGTACACTTCTGAATTTCATTGGTATCTATTGTAATGTTCCCCTTTCATCTCTAATTTTATGAAACTTCATCCTCTCCCTTTCTTTTCATTAGTTTTACCAAGACCGTCTCAATTTAATTCAATTTAATTTTTTTCAAAACCAGCTGTTTGTTCAAATGATTCTTTGTTTTGTTTTTTATTTTACATTGCATTGAGTTCTTTACATCTTCTAATTTGGGCTGAGCTTACTCTTATTTTTCTAAGACCCCCAAAGTGATCCATTAGTATTTATTTATATCCCTTGCCCTAAGATTTTTATACTAATATGGCTCCCTCTTAGAACTGATTTTGTTGTATGCTACAGGCTCTAATATGCTGCATTTTCATTATCATTCATTTCTGAGAGCTTTGGAATTTCTCCCTTTAATTTCCTCAGTAGCTTATTCATTATTCAATTGTGTATTATTCTGTCTCCATGAGTTTTTACATTTCTATAATTCTCCTTGCTGATGATTTCTTGTTTTACTGCACTGTTATTATGTAGAATATAAGAAATTCAATTTTTTTTGTATTAGTTAAGAGCTGCTTTGTGTCCTAAAATATGGTCTATTTTATAGAGCATTACCTGAATTTCTGAGAACAATGGGTATTCTACAGTCTTTGGGTAGCATATCCTGTAGATATCTGATAAGTTCATTTGATCTACAATGTCATTTAAGTATGATGTTTCTTTGATGATGTTTGTTGGATGATGGACAATCTGCTGAGAAAACTGGGTTACTGCCATCATCCATTATTATCTGTACTTTCCAGCAGTGTTAGCTTTATGCAACTGAGCCTGTGGGTGTTTAGCACACAAACTTAGAACTGTACTATTTCCCTGATGAACTGTCCCTGTAATCAGCATGAAGTTGCCTTCTTTGTCTATCTTGGCTATTTAGCTTAAAGCCTATTTATCAAATGTTATAATAGATAAATGTGATTTAATTGGTTTATCTTCCTACTTGTATGCTTGCATTGGGACTCACATGCCTTAGATTAGGACACTGATTGAATTAAAAAATAAAATAACATTTTGCTTTTCAGTAGTGAAGTATTTGCATGGTTTAAGTGTAGATAGTTTCTACTGGAGTTGAGTTTAGTCCCAGGATTTAGTTAGTAGCCAGATCTTTGGGTATTAAATACAGTCTCCAGAGCCTCATTGGAAGTAGAATATTAATTGCAGAATCAACTAAAATTTCTAATAAACCTTCTGAGAAAATACAATAATAGGAAATGTAAAGCAATCACTTCCTTCAACTCCAGTAACTTTTAGAGAATAAGGAACAGGATAGTACGGGGGTATTTCTAGGATATTATTACTAGATGCAAGACTAGACAGAAAATAATCTGATTAACACTGTGAATTATTATAAAAATAGCAAAAAATAGATAAGGGAAAAGTTAATAGGAGGAGGGGATGTCCTAGTTTGTTTTCTACTGCTATGATAAAGCACTGTCACATAAAGGAACTTGAATAGGAAAGATTTTATTTTAGCTTACAGGTTACAGTCTATCAGGAAAAATAGTCATGGCAGGAACTCAAAGCAGGATTCTAGAGACAAGAACTGTAGAAGTGTTACCTGCTCCTGACGTTTTTTTTCTGACTGCTTTCCTATACAGTCCAGGACCACTCCCTTCAGAGAGCTGGGCCATTACAAGTTATTCATTAATTTTTTTAAAAAAAATCCACACACAGACTTGCCCACAAGCTTATCTGATGGAGGCATTTTCTCAAGTAAAGATTCCTCTGTCTAGATGATGCTAGCTTGTGTCAAATTGACAGAAAAGTAACCAGCACAGAGAGGTTAGAATATTGTGAGGCAAGATGAGTTTAAGGTTATTAAATATAATGGTAAGTCATGATCAAGAAGTATGTAAAGAGGGTATGAGAAAGAAAGAACAAGAGAAGGAGGCAGGAGACACAAAGTATGTGGTTGTAGATGAAAATATAGGAGAGATAACACAATGGAATAGATGCTAAAGCAGAATCATCATAAAACCTAACTAAGCAATATTTTTAAAAAACAGAAGCAAAATGAATACATATGTATGTTAGATAGTTTTTGTCAACTCTACGTAGTCCAACATCATCTGGGAAGAGAAAAATCTCACTTGAGAAAATGCCTCTATCAGATTGGGAGGCAAACAAGTCTGTGGGGCCTTTTATGGCTAGTGATTGATGTGAAAGGGCACAGTCAATTGGGGATGGTAGCGCCCCTGGACAGCTCATCCTGGGTTTCATAAGAAATCAGGTTGATCAAACTATGAGGAGCAAGCCAGTAAGCAACATTCTATCAGGGCCTCTGTTTGAGTTGCTTACCGCCTTGAAATCCTGCCCTAACCTCTCTTCATGATGAACCAAAAATTATAACTAAACCAATCCCTTTCCTTGTGATCATGGAGTTTATTCTAGCAATAGAAAGCAAACTAAGACAGCATGCAAGCAGGAAGGTTTAAAAGGATACCTACAGGAAATAAAAACACAAATATTATAACTTTAGTTAATATTTATTCCCCTCCATGAGTTGTCTTAGATTTAACACAGGTGGTGGGAGAGCTGGCCACCTATGTCTCCAATTCAAACTTGTTTGGCTAGGATGCAGTGTCTCAGGGGTGTTTGCACAAGTTACCTCTTAGCTTGAGTCACTACCCTAGTAGCAAGAGGGGTAAAATTTCACTTGAGAGTTTTCCAACCTTCAGTATGGGGCATCACTTCAAGCCCTTATCATCCAGCTATCTCCCCTCTTCAACTTGTTCTATGTGTTTCAACTTTTCCTAATGTCTATCTCAACACTTGAGCTTCTGATGTGGACAAACCCAAGTGAGTATTTCTTGTGCCAAGTAGAAATTCTCATCTCACCAGGACTTGGGAACACTTGCTCTCCTGAGGTCCAGTTCAGACCAGCACTTCCAGTTGTTCACATGACTCTGTCATTCTCTGGGCTTCAATTCTTAATTGACTGAGAGGGTGCTGTGGATTTTGGAACAGAAGCTGCTCAATTTTCCATTCCTCACAGAATATGAGATTACTCTGTTCCCTTCCTCTCCCAGACTGATTGGCAGTGGCACAGAGAGGCTGGGTGTTTGTCTGGGGTAGCTGCTTCATGCAACTTGAGAGTCTATAGTCCAGAATTTTGTTGTTGTTGTCTTCTGGAAATTTTTATTTTTCCTTTTACTCACAGAATGACTGAGATCATGGAGGGGGGATTCTCCCTCTTCCACACTGTCCAGTACTCTCAGTTACAATCATTTACAATATATCCAAGTTTATTTTTAAAGTTTTTCTTTAATTTGTGAGTGTGTGTGGAGTCCAAGTCCTGGAAATGGACATAGAAGAATAGGTCCAGTCCTCACAAATGGGTGCCACATTTGATCCATAATCATGAAAAGAAGCTTAACAAGGCAAGCGATGCTCACGCTAAAGGAAAGATTCAAAGAGGTTAGGGAATATACAGAAACCTTGACGGTTATGAAGAAGGATGTGAGAAAAGGCTCAGCAGTGAAGAACATTTGCAGATCTGCTTCCAGAACCCACATGCTGGATCACAACCATCTGTAACTCCAGTTCTAAGAAATGCAATGTCCTCTTCTGGCCTTTTAGACTCCTGCATACATTCAGTGCATATACACTCAAGCAAGCGTGTGTGTGTGTGTGTGTGTGTGTGTGTGTGTGTGTGTGTGTGTGTGTGTATAATTAATTCATATTAAGAAAAAGAAGTCTAATAGAGAGTAAAAGAAAGTGCTGTTAAGCCTCTTGTCTCAGAGAAGCTAGAGGCCCAGGAGGATTAACTTGTGTTAGGAGAACTCTTTTCTATGATGAATCCTCTTGAACCATGGACGGCAGTGTGCTTTTATTTCAACATCTTAGTTGTAGGTGAGTTCTGGACATTTTCCTCTATCAGAATTTCACAAGGATATGATTTGCTCAATATTTAGTGTTCTTTTTCAAAATTTCTCAGTGCTTTACTAATTTTATATTGGATGAGGCTTGTTTCTCTATTTCTTATATTGTTGAGTAACTAGCTACTGCCCATGAGTCTTATGTGAATCACTATACCACCCTACTGTGTGGTCAGTCTGGAATAACTTTGCTTGTTGGGAAACACTAACAACATTGAAAGACACTTAGAGTGGCCTATAACTGGGAGATATTACTGTGTGGAATTTGGGGATTCTGATCAAAGTTCTAATGTAATCATGCATATAGTTACTCCCACAAAAAAAGATTAATATAGAAACTTAAAAATGCTCCAGTTAAGAAAACTGTTGCAACTTCCTCTGTAACAAATAAGGGCTAACTTCATTTTCACATTCACTTTGCTATACATGTGTTCTGTCATGACCCCATCTCTCAATTCCTTATGAAAGGTGTGAGAAATCTGATAAGAGCCTTATTTGAGGGTTGCCAATTTCACTGCATTATTAGTTTGTTTTTGCACCTTATTTAATGTAGAAATGCCTTCATTTCTGATTAAGTTCATGTAATTGTTTCTGTCTTTTTAAGTGAAAAAATATAAATCCAACCGTATTAACAAGAAAACGATTGTTTTATCTACTTCTGGACTATTGCTCACCATGGTTGTCACTGTTGGAGCCTTTCTTTTTATCCCAGGTAAGATGCAAAGGTACTGGACTGGAATGTGTGCAGCTGGTGTGAAGAACATCCCAAAGGGAAGCATATTGATCCCGAGAGCTGATGGGAAGGATTGTGGCAAATGATGCAGCCTCAAAGAACAGAAGATTTCTTAAAGATTTGGACCCCTTATGCCTGAAATTGCTGTGTGCTCAGCATCATGCTGCCTCATGAAGCTCAGGTTGGAGTGTGGAGTGTGTTCTACTTCCTGCCTCTTGTAACTTCCAGTGTTTGCAGACAATGCTCAGCTTAGCTTGTGGCAGTGTAACTCCCTTCTCTATTCTTCCATCATCAGCCTCACCAAGTTCTTTGTGCTCTCTTCCTCCCTCACAAAGACAGTGCCATTGAAACTGAAGACAATTGCTTAACTCTGTTTAAGATTCCTCCTTCTAAATTCTTAATTTAATTATACCTTTTGTCATAGTTTTGGTGACAGAAAGTTAAGAATGTTATACGACCACCATTCAAGCCACTGTGGAGGCAAGTAGGCTTCACTGGCTGAGATGTGGAAATGGACATGCCCATGGGAGTCATGTCTATCTGAAGTGGTCATTGAGCTGAGAGATGGAAGTGTAAATGGTACATAACAGCAGAGGGCATATTCAGGGGACAAAAGGCTATGACTAAAGGCAGACCACATAACACCACTGCCATCTCTTAGGGAGACTGAGACACAGGCAGATCTTTAGAACACAGATTTGGCAGCCGTGTTTGCATCGAGGGCTGGTGAGGGCCTGAGGAGGTGATGAACTCAGAAGACAATGTGAAAGAGCCGGTGATTTGGCTTGGGGACAGGCTGAATACAGAGAATGAATGGACGGTGGACGGTGAGGGCAAGTTCATCATCTGGAAGATTTAAGACAGCTAAAGAGTTAAAATCAAATAAAGGTTTTCACGTGATGAGACTCTAGCATTAAAATTTGTATCATTCAGTTGAATCTGAAGTAATTGAAAAATATTGACTCACTGTAAATTTAGAAAAAATATGTTAAACATTTCATACTTTATGACTGCAGAATTCAGTACATTAACTTACCAAACAGTAGAAACACATAGAAAAATAATTTTTTGCTTGTCAACAGGTGATTACTCAGAAAAGAAACGCAATGGACTTATTTTCTTGGTTATTCCTTCGATGATACCTGTATTTCTTCAGTATCATAAGTTTATGCCAGGTAAGCATTTGATGTTTTAGTATGATTTAAATTACCATTTTATTTAAAAGAAAGTACTTTGGGGAAAACCTTCTATCCTATTTTAAAAATTACCTTCCTTATTTTGGGTATTTCACCCACAGGTACAATGAAGTGTGGTTATAACCACCCCCAAGTCCTCCTCTCACTGGTTCAATATCCCACCAGCATGTCCCCATGTCAACTTCATGTCTTTTTATTTTTTTTAATATGCTAGAACACTAAATCCAGTTAGTGTTAACCATGTATTCATGAATGTCGCCATCTACTGGAGTGTGGGAAACCCAGCATCGCCCATATCCTCAAAAGAGAATGGTTTCCCTTTCCCCCAGAAGTAATCACTTGCCAGCCCACTCCTTAGTAAGGAGTGGAACCTAGAGACACTACAATCTATGCCAGAATCTTGATGGGCTTGATCTTCTGCTGTTCTTGCATAGGTAACCAGAGCAGCTCTGAGTTTATGAAAGCAATATAAGTAGCATGTGCAGTAGACAGCAATTCATGACAGCCCTTCCTATCACCAGTTCCAACATTGTTTCTAACTCTTCCAACATGTTCTATGACCCTAGTTGGTGGTGGTGGTAAGTGATTAAGACACCCAATTTAGGGCTGAGGACTCAGTTCTTTATTCTCACCTGACTGTTTCTCATGGCAGAAAGAAAATTCCTCACAAAGGTAGCAAACAACACAGATCTACTGGGTATAAAAATGAAACTTTAGAAGGAAATTTGGCAATATGATCATTTAGCAAAATAGCATTAACAGTTTCTACCCTAAGGCCTATGAACTCCAAGGCAATTTTTGACCAGTATTATACTATCAGGCATGAAATGTCCTCCTGCTGAACAAATCTCAAATCCTATCAGAAAGTAATTACCCCGTAAAAATTGTGCCCAGTAAGTACATGTTGGCAGGTAAGGTTGGTACTGTAGCATGAAGGTCTAACTTGGTAAAATCATTGATGACTTTCATACTCTAGACACCTATATAGCACCTTCTGTTACTATAAAAACTAGCAAGCACAGTGGATGTTTTCCATTTATTTTAATACTGATTTTTATAAAATTTGGTCTATTTAAAGTATTTCCAGCCTGGCAGTGGTGGTGCACACCTTTAATCCCAGCACTTGGGAGACAGAGGGAGGCAGATGTCTGTGAGTTTGAGGCCAGTCACGTCTTCAGAGCTAGTTCCAGCACAGGCTCCAAAGCTTCAGAGAAACTCTGTCTTAGAAAAAAAATTCCAAAGCTATTCCTAATGAAATCTTCCCATAATGATGGATTCTAACATCTTAGATCTTGAAGGAATTTTTTTTGTAAAAAGTGATTTTTATGTATGCAGCTAAAATACCTCTCCTCTGACATAATTGAGACCAGAAATATTTTGAATTATTGTATTTCTGATCTTAAGATATTTGCATAAAATGTACTGTTTGGACAGCTCTACTTAGGGGATCCAACATCGAATAAGATCCACAATGGGAAAATTTTTACTATCAGATTTCAGGATTTCATGTCTGGACTGTTCGGCCTTCAACAACTCAAGATTGCTTTCACATTCTGAACTTCAGGATAGTGAAGTTATAAGCAGATTACACATCCACCCTTTTCACACAATTCTCTTTATTAATATGACTGTTTCTGCAAGATGAGTTTACAAATCGGGACAATAACAAGGATCTGTTTGTGTGTGTGTGTCTGTATGTGTGTGTGTGTGTCTGTGTGTGTGTGAGTGTCTGTGTGTGTGTGAGTGTCTGTGTGTGTGTGAGTGTCTCTGTGTGTGTGTGTGTGTGTGTGTGGTATTTTGGGTTTCATTTGGTTTGTTTTGGTTTTGTTTTGTTGTCATTATTTTGTTGTAAAAACTTAATAATATGTATATACAAAACATAAATAGTATTTGCTTTTTACAGTTGAAAAGTAAACCACTAATATCATTTTGATGTTATTATTAAAAAATCACATCTGGGCCAATGAGATGACTCAGCAGGTAGAAGAGTTTGCCATCAAGCCTGACAATCTGAGTTTAATTCCTAGTACTTACATCGTGGAAATAGAGGAGCGATTTTCACATATTGTCCTCTCATCTGCACACACATACCTGCTTCCCCCAACACAAAATAAGTAAGCACTTGTTTTAAAAGTCACTTTTTGCGTCATAAGGTCTCTTTTAGATTGTTATGCACAAGAAAGGTACCATTTCGAAACCATAGCTCCTTGAAAAGCATAACAAAGAATATTATATGTGTAATCATTAAGGCTCCCCCAAAGCAATTTTATGTCTGTGTGAAGAAGTCATGCATAGTAGTCATTTATAATGTAAGATACACAAATATGGCGTAAGCTGCGCTGTTGTCAGGTTTAGAGTTAAAGCTTTCAGAAGACAATGACAGTGAAAGTCTGCTGAGTGGTGATCGGAAGTGAACACTAACTGGAAAGGGTGACCTCACTGTGAAATGTTTTGCCATACGCAAACTTAATGCAGCCAGTCCTTGCCTATAGTGCCTTGTCATTGACTGTACCAAATGCAAGTAGATTGTCTTGCTTTATTATCATTCTCACCATGCTTCTGCTTTGCCCTTTTCTTTCTTGTAGCTATTGGGAGGACCCTTCATGCCATGATCATATTAACAGTCATTCAGGCATTGGGCTTTGCACTCGCTATGGTAGGACTATATTTTTCTGTAAATGGTAAGAATCATGTTTTTCTGAAACTTGATTTAAATTTCTCTTGGACAGAGATCTTAATTTTCTTTTTCTTTATATTAAACTCTGTCTTTTTAAAGATGCCTTGGGCTCACAACAAGGTTCAATGGGCGCTTCAGAGTTTCCATGAATTGTATCATATACTCTTCATGTACTTCCATATGCACTTCATGTCACATTGTCCCCCACTACCCTCAACCAGACCACACATTTGTTCTAACGGAATAATCACTGTTTAAAGACTATCACCCACAGATTACAGTATGGTTCCCTCTTCCTCTGTGGCCAACACATATGAGATGTATTACTCACTGTGTTTGTCACCTTCACTGATCCAAACCCTTGTCCCTGCCTCTTTCTGTCTCCTCAAATCTCTGGCAACACTGATAACTTTTCATTTTTAAGAATGCTTTTTTCATTTAGAAATATATCGTACGTAACCTTTTTATATAGACTTCTTTTCCCCATGCTTTTTCATGATTTTATAGTTCACTATTTTTGAGTACAGAACATTTGTGAGGACACACAAGAATATTTTTAATGCATTCACCTAATGAAGGATATCTTGGTTGCTTTTTGATTTGTTGTGACTATGATTAGAATTTCTGTAGACATATATACATATTTTCCTATTGATGTGTATTATCAACTCCTGGATTGTACACTAAGGACATATTTAGTTTTGTAATTGTCTGATCAAACAACCGCAGCATTTTGCATCACTGGCACTAATGACATTTCTTCAAATGTTTAGCACTTGCTGATCAATGGTTTTCTTTCTTTTACTATATCATATTTCTTCCAGTGGGGATCATGCTTTCAGTGCCAGTACAAGAATATTGTCTACATGTACCTCATGGCTCTTTGTCAGCTATCCAAATTATAATGACTCAATTCACAGAACTTTAAAAGTAACCAGACTCAAAATGTCTGTAGACAGAATTTTCCATTCATTCTGACATGAATGTTATGAAAAATTAGTGGTTTTTTTTCTTAAAGCAATTCGGTATCATTTTATTGACTGATTTAATGATATTCAGCACATATACTTAATTCTTAATCTCTACCAATAATTACTATCATTTAAGCTCGATATTATGTATTTCTTTAAGTAGTTTGTATGCATTTATATTAAACAATTTCTTTTTTTTTACAGACTGTGCACCAAAATATGGCTCCCTTCTAGTCTCAGGTTTGTGCATAGTGACTCTGGTAGAATTATTTGCATTGATTTACATGACATGGCTAGGTAAGTCAGCCTTGTTTTGTTATCCTCTGTCAGAAATTAGAGCTATATAATTTGGAGCATACCTTAGTTGCTTCCTCCAATTTTAGAGACAAAGGAATGTATTAGAGATGCCATGGCTATAGGAATAGTTGTATTGAACATGTAGGTACAGATGTGTTATCAGCACAACTGTTGCAAATTAAGCTCCTTACGTAGTAGGATTGCTGAGTGAAAGGGTATGCTATTTTTCCTTATTAACTTGTTGAGGTGCCTATGTCTGTTACCATGCAGACTGAAGTCGTATGGTGTTGTTGACATGAGTTATTGTAAAACTCAATGTTGCTTGTGTTATTTGAGATATTATGTGGTTCAGAATGGAATTTGGTGATATTTTTTCTACATGTAGGAAAAAACTTTGGAATTTTGATGGGAATGTATAAATTTAATTATTATTTTATATAATATGGACATTTTATAATAATGATTGTTTCAATTCATGAACATGGAGGGTCTTCCCATTTGTGTGTGGGGTCTTCACTATTTTTCACTAGGGTATTATAATTTTCATTGAAGAGGTTTTTCACTTCCTGATTTATATTGATTTCTAAACGTTTTATTTTCTGGAGATACTTTCTAGAAAGGCATTACTTTCTTTTTTGTTTGTTTGGTTTTTATTTGTTTTTTCATTTTGTTTTGTTTTGAGCAATGCTGTTTTTCTATAAAATGATTACAAGGTTCCATATGTATGTTTTGCATCCTTCAACACTACCAAGTTTGTTTATTCTAGAAAGTTTTAGCGGTATTTGGGTTTTATTTTAAAAAATCTCATCATTTGTTTTTTCAGAAATAATTTGGTAGCAAGATATTGAACCCAATGAGGATGTAGAAAAAGGATATGATTGTAGAGACATATTCTTAGAATTAGAAGCATGTACCTGCAGAATAAGAGCCACAGAAGAAAGAGAAATAGGAGACACATCTATTAGTGAATTAGGGAATATCAAAGACTAATCATAATACAAATGAACTAAAAACCTCACCTTAGCTGGAGACTGGAAAGGGAGATGATAGAGCTTTCAACAGAGGGTACCAAGCTGGAGTCATTATGAGAGTGGGAAGTTGATAGTAAGTTGTCCCAATTCGGGAAAATGAAATTAGGATGTCATGATGTTACATTTAAACATCATGAATTTGTTAATTTTTTTCCTTGTGGTGCTTAATTTTTAAGATTTGTTCACTGATTTACAAAAGCAAAAGTGTTTTTTATATTGGCCTACTGTTCAAGTGAAAATAAAGTTAGGAACGTCTGAAGTCTTCAGAAATAATCAATGTGGCTTCTATCCTTACATATACATGCAAATATATGTATAAGTATACATGAAGACCTATTTTGAAAACAAGTACTGGTTTACAACATTTTTTTCCTTTACCAAAAATAACAGTGGTCTGTCTGGGGCAACTCTTAGGACAATAATATGTCAAGCTGAATACATTTTTTTAATTTTCATATTGGAGGCTTTAAATTATTTCTAGTTTTTAAGTAAGTGTATCTATATCAGAAAATGTATAGTCATGTTAATAAGATCCTCCTCCAAGGTTGTATATTTAATCATTTCAATCACATTTTATAATATTTAAACTTTAAAAATGAAGCAATCAATGATTAACCTATTAAGTTTATTTTGAAAGAATAACTTTAAAAATCTGATATTGTTTTTGAGGACAGTGTTAATCATTCTAAACTTTCCTGTCCCATCACAGATTTAGAATATATACCAGTAACAGCATATCTCCAAACTTGTTCCCTTTAAGTTTTCTTATAAAGCATTTAAACCAATTATAACTATTCCTTTAAAGGGGTTATTTCTTAAAGAGTGAAAACTATAATCTCAGCCTAAAGAAAGACAGATACTTATTACATATACTCACCATGTGTGCAGGAACTTTGCTACCCATATTTATCACTTTCTTGAGTGTTGAAAAGTTCTTTGAAAACTGTGATCTTAACAGCTACCTTTGTTTTGTACTATATTGGACACTTAGACTATATTTTATGAATACTGATTATATTGAAAACCATATCATCAGTACATGAAATAGCTTTAACATATTTTACTAAAAAGGCAACATATGTCATGCATAGCAAACTTTCTAAACAAGAAAGCTATGATTTGGAGAAGCATTGTGTAATCAATACCAAGTATATATTCATTAGCAGCCATTTCTAGCAGCTGTCATACAGTGTGCTCTGCTCCAGACGTGAGGCCTGCCCTCAAAGTCAACATTCTCTTATCTATGTAGTGATGGACCTTTCAAGGGCCTTGTTGCCAAAGTGTGTGTGCTTTAAAAGAAAGACCATGGAATTTAAAAGTTGTATTATAATCTATTTTTTCCATGACATATTAATAATTTCCATACTGCTGTACTGTGATAGAACCAGGTTTAATGTTTTATAAGAGAAATATTTTTTGTACAAAAGTACAATAATTTAATCTCCTCGAATCAGACACTAAACTAACTTCTAATTTCTTTACACATTTAAAATTCACAGCATGCCTTTTTGCTTCTCTTTGACAGACCCACTAAATGGTTTGAATGAGACATGAAGGAGCTGGCAGTGTTCTTTCTTCCTCATTTTCACACTTTGTCTCAGGGGCTCTCAAGGTAATTTCATTGCATATTACTTTTAAATGAAATAGAAAAGATTTTCTTGTGTACATTTATGTGTCTGTAGAGGAATAGTTACATGTTCTACTGCCCATGCATCCCTAAGAGAGTGTCCGAAACCCTTAGAGCTAGAGTTACAGATGCCCATCTGATGAGGGTGTTTCAGTCTGTACTCTGGGATCCCCTATGAGAACAGATTTCTAAGGTACCTCTCCAGCCCTGACACTGTATTTTAAAAACAAAAATCAGAATGGGGCTGGAGACGTAGCTCAGCAGTAAAGAGCACTTACTGGTTTTCCAGAGGACCCAGATTTAATCCCCATGCTGGCTCAAAGCTATCTATAACTGTAGTCACAGTTGTGTGGGAAAGTGCTGTCTGATGCTCTCTTCTGTCCTCCTTAGGCACTGTACAAATGTGATGCACATGTACACATATTCAGGCAAGCATTCATATACATAAAAATAAATTAAATGTTGCCAAAAATATCAGGGGAAAACATGAAGGCCAATCCCAATACCCTATGCATTGCAGTAGCATAGAGGAGTAAAATTCCCAGGGTCTATAGTACATAGCAGAAGGAGGTGCTATTAGAAGGAGATATTATCACAAAGATGGATGAGAGGTTGCAGTAAAGAAGTTGCTGACATGTCCACTCCACAGTATGGTTAAGGGAAAGATTTTACTGTAGATATGAGAAAAGAGTAGCCACAGGCATCTGGAAGAGTCCAGAACAAAGAGAGAAGGAAGTAGACTAAACATGGCAAGAATACTGGACACTGGATATAGCCAGGGTTATCTGTGAGAAAGAGAATATCAGGAAATGGAAAATAGAAAAAAAAAAAAAGAAAGAAAGCATTGACTGGAGGAGAAGGGCCCGTGCGGCAGGCCCTTGGAGAGGGCTTCTGATCTAGTCACCCCCACCAGAGGAGAAGTCGGCCCTTTTGACTGAGGTGAGCCCTTGGAGAGGGCTTCCGATCTTACCCACCCCCACCGGAGGAGAAGGGCCCGGTGGAGGGCAGCAGGCCCTTGGAGGGGGATTCTGATCTAGCCACCCCCACCGGAGGAGAAGGGCCTGTGCGGCAGGCCCTTTGAGAGGGCTTCCGATCTACCCACCCCCACTGGAGGAGAAGGGCCCAGCTGAGTGCAGCAGGCCCTTGGAGAGGGCTTCTGATCTAGCCACCCCCACCGGAGGAGAAGGGCCCAGCTGAGTGCAGCAGGCCCTTGGAGAGGGCTTCCGATCTACCCACCCCCACTGGAGGAGAAGGGCC
>JAQHUG010000195.1:498434-508758 GCA_028555095.1 Dicrostonyx torquatus | reverse complement strand
AACAAAATCAGAAATGAAAAAGGGGACATAACCATAGACACCGAGGAAATCCAGAGAATCATTAGGTCATACTACAAAAACCTGTACTCAACAAAATTGTAAAATGTAAAAGAAATGGAAAATTTTCTGGATAGATACCATATGCCAAAATTAAATCAAGACCAAGTGAACAACTTGAATAAACCTATAAACTGCAAGGAAATAGAAGCTGTCATCAAAAGACTCCCAACCAATAAAAGCCCAGGACCAGATTGTTTTAGTGCAGAATTCTACCAGAACTTCCAAGAAGAGGTAATACCTATACTCCTCAAAGTGTTCCACATAATAGAAACAGAAGGAACATTGCCAAACTCTTTTTATGAGGCTATACTTACCCTGATGCTGAAACCATACAAAGACTCAACCAAGAAGTAAAATTACAGACCAATCACATTCATGAACATAGAGGCAAAAATATTCAATACAATACTGGCAAACTGGATCCAAGAAAACTCTGAAAAAATCATGTGCTATAATCAACCTGTCTTCATCCCAGAAATGCAGGGATGGTTAAAAATTTATCGATGTAATCCAACATATAAATAAACTAAAAGAAAAAAAAACCATACAATCATCTCATTAGATGCTGAAAAAGCCTTCGATGAAATGCAACATCCCTTTAGGATAAAGGTCTTGGAGAGTTCAGGGATACAAGGAACATATCTAAATATAATAAAAGCAACATATAGCAAGTCAACAGCCAACATCAAATTAAATGGAGAGAAATTCAAATGAATCTACTAAAATCAGAAACAAGGCAAAGCTTACAATTTCTCCATGTCTCTTCAACATAGTTCTTGAAGTTCTGGCTATAGCAATAAGACAACAAATGAAGATCAAGAGGATTGAAAACAGGAAGAAGTCAAACTTTCATTATTTGCGGATGATATGATAGTATATGTGTGTGTGTGTGTGTGTGTGTGTGTGTGTGACACCCAAAACTCTTATCAGGTATCTCCTACAGCAGATAAAAACCTTTAGTAATGTGGCAGGATACAAGATCAACTAAAAATCAGTAGTCCTCCTATATACAAATGATAAAGAAGCTGAAAAAGAAATCAGAAAAACATCACCTTTCAAAATAGCCACAAATAACATGAAATAACTTGGGGTAACACTAACCAAAGAGGTGACAGACCTATTCAATAAAAACTTTAAGTCTTTGAAGACAGAAATTTAAGAAGATACCAAAAAATAAAAGTTCTCCCATGTTCTTGGGTAGGTAGGATCAAGATAATAAAAATGGCAACCCTACCAAAAGCAATCTATAGATCCAATGCAATCCTTATCAAATTCCCAACACAATTTTTTACAGACCTTGAAAGAACAATAATCAACTTCATATGAAAAAAAAACAGGATAGCCAAAAGAATCCTGTACAAAAAAAATAAAAACAAGCAAAAAAAAAAAAACTTCCAGAGGCACCACCATCCCTGACATCAAGATCTCTTACAGAGCTACAATAATGAAAACATCTTGGTATTGACATAAGAACAGAGAGGCTAACAAATGGAATTGAATTAAAGACCTGAATATTAATCCACACACATATGAACACCTGATTTTTGACAAAGAAGATAAAAGTATACAATGGAAAAAAAATCTTCAACAAATTGTGCTTGCATAACTGGATGTCAACATGTAGAAGAATGAAAATAGGTACATATCTGTCACCATACACAAAACTCAAGTCCAAATGGATTAATGACCTCATATAAATCTTAAAACACTGAACTTCATAAAAGAGAAAGTGGAAAGTAGCCTTCAATGCATGGGCACAAAAGATCACTTCCTAAATATAACACCAGTAGCACAGACACTGAGAGTAATAATAAATAAATGGGGCTCTGAAACTGAAAGTCTCCTGTAAAGCAAAGTACACAGTCAATAAGACAAAAAGACAGCCTACTGAATGGGGAAAGATCTTCACCAGCCCCACATCAGACAAAGGACTGATCTTAAAAATATATAAATAATTCAAAAATTTAGACATCAAAATTCCAAATAACCCAATTTAAAAATTGGGTATAGAACTAGAGAGAGAATTCTCAACAGAAGAATCTCAAATGGCCAACAAACACTAAGGAAACTTTCAACATCCTTAACCAACAGGGAAATGGAAATCCAAACAACTCTGAGATACCATCTTAAACCAATCAGAATGGCTCAGATCAAAAACACCAATAATAGCTTATGGAGGAGAAGATGTGGAGTAAGGGGAACACTCATCAATTGCTGGTGGGAATGCAAACTTGTACAACTACTTTGGAAATCACTATGGCAGTTTCTCAGAAAATTGGGAATCAACCAAATTCAGGATATAGCAATACCACTCTTGGGCATATACTTAAAAGATGCTCAATTATACTACAAAGACATTTGTTCAATTATATTCATAGCAGCTTTAGTTGTAATAGCCAAAACCTGGAAAGAACCTAGATGTCCCTCAACCAAAGAATGGATAAAGAAAATGTGGCACATTTACATATTTGAGTACCGCTCAGTAGAAAACAAAAACAAAAACAAAAGACATTTTGAAACTTGTATGCAAATGTATTGTACTAGAAAATACCATCCTGAGTGAGGTAACCCAGACCCAAAAGGATGAATATGATATATACTCACTTATTAGTGGATAGTAGCTATAAACAAAGGTTATTGAGACTATAGTTCATGATCCTAAAGAAGCAAAGTAACAAGGTGAACCCTAAGAAAAACTTTAAAAGATACACCTGGAAAACCGAAATAGAGGCAGGGGTAGAAGGGTGGTTGGAGGGGGAAAAGGAAGGAAAAAGGGGTGGGGCAAGGAGGAATAGGATAGTCGAGATGGAGGAAGACAAAGATGAGAGCAAGGAAAGAGATGTCTTTATTGAGGGAGCCATTATGCTAGCAAGAAACCTGGGTATAGAGAAATTCCCAGAAATCCACAAGAATCTACCCAGCTAAGACCCTACACAATAGAGGAGAGGGTGCCCAAACTAGCCTTGCCCTGTATTCAGACTGATAAATATCTTAAAGATCACCATAGATCCTATATCCAGGAACTAATGGAAACAGAGGCAGAGACCTGCATTGGAGCACTGAACTAAGCTTCCAAAGTCCAGTTGAACAGTGAAAGGAGTGAGAATATGAGCAAAGATGTCAAGACCATGATGGGTGCACCCACTAAAACAGTTTACCTGATCTAACAGGAACTCACCAACACCAGCTGAAAAGGAAGGATCAAACATAGGACCAAAGTAGTCCCTCTGAATGAGGTTGACAGCTGCATGGCTGGGGAAGACTGTGGGGCCACTGACAGTGGCAGCAAGATTTGTTCCTATTGCTTGTACTGGCTTTTTGGGGGAACCTTTTCTCTTTGGATGGATACGTTGTTCAGCCTAGATATAGTAGGGAGGGCCTTGGACCTTCCCCAAAGTACTGTGCCTTACCCTCTCTGAGGAATGGATGGGGCTGGGGTGGGGAGGTAAGTGGAGGGAATGGTTGGAGGGGAGGGAGTGAGAACTTGAATTGGTAAAATAAAAAAATTATAGTTTGTTTTCTTTTAATAAAATAAAAAGGAAAAAGTATATAAGGGAAAACAAAACGAGTTTATTTTGAAGGAGAAAGACATGTGACCAGGCCTGAGGAAATTGGTATGGGGAATGAGCCTGGAGTGGGTATGTCCAGCTTTTAAAGGCTGCTTAATGCATGTTAACAGGGGTTCACGCATGTACACAAGGGCTTGTGTAACTGCATCATGCATAGATGATGGGGCTCACACATGTGCACAAGGGCTTATGTAGCTGTGTCATGTGTAGGTGATATGACCATATTCCCCATAGGTGTTGATGGAAGGAAAGCCATTTGATAGTTCCTGGCCATTTAGCCCCAAAATAATCACACAGAAACTGTATTAATTAAATCACTATTTGGCCATTAGCTCTAGCTTCTTATTGGTTAACACTTTTATATTAATTTAAACCATTTCTATTAACCTGTGTATTGCCACATGGCTGTGGTTTAACGGCTGAAGTTCCTACGTCTGTCTTCATCAGGACTACATAGCTTCTATCTGACTCTGCCCTGCTTCCTCCCTGCATTCAGTTTAGTTTTCCCCACCTACCTTCTATTCCCTATAGCTCTACTATAGGCCGAAAGCAGTTCCTTTAGTAACCAATGATATTCAGAGCATAAAGAGGAAAATCCCACATCACCTCCCCTTTTCTGTTTAAATAAAAAAGGTTTTAACTTTAACATAGAAAAATTACATATAACAAAACAGGTATCAAACAAGAATTACAGTTATGATATTTATATCTACTTTATCTTTTATTATAACTAAGGAAAACTATAACTATCAAGTTTCAACTCCATCAAAGTCTCCAGAAAGATATAATATCACCAAAGTAAACAATAAGTTCATTATAGGCAACTTCCAAAACTCTAGAATTGACAGAGACATCTCACTTTCTGGATAGTCACCCAAAGTTCTTCTGTATCATTTGGGTATCCATCTTCAGTCTACAGGCCCATAGTATTCAGCAGACTTTTCCATGAAGCAGGAAATCAAAGACAGTTCCACCTATGAGGTCAAGGAACCTTTCTTCAGACGCTTAAGTTTAGTGCTAATGTCAGGGAAGATCTGAGAAAAAGAAATGTCTGCCCTCTGGGGTCTCTGAATCTAGGTTGGTATATAGTAATAGAGCTTTAGTGGGGCATTTTTAAAATGCAGATGGATTTTCCTACATATTCTGACTAACCTCTAAGAGTTTATCACAGTTTACTGGCTTGAGAGTAGCCTTACAGAGACCCGCCAGAAAGCAAGTCATAAATGAGTCTCTAGCTAAAGTACCACCTGGGGTGTTATAATCGCAGCGTGGATCCTGCTCAGGGACCATATCTGGTTTTAATTTTAGAGTCTCTAAAAGGCATCCTGGGATGGGGGGGCTGGACTGATAGTTTTTGAGGGGTTGTCTCCTATGGCTGAAAAAAAGTGAGAATGGCGAAAACCCAAGGCAACTAACTGGGTGTCTCCAGACTAGCGCATGAGTAGAGAATCAAACCAGGCTGATTTCAAAGACTCATCCGCACAGGAATTGGAGGCCAGATAGGACTGCTCCAAGCAGCCCCAACAGCAGCAATTGCTATAGGACCACTTCTGAGTGCCACCCCTACACACACACACACAAACACACACACACACACACACACACACACGCGACAAAAAATCCAAACAGTAGTGATAGGACCACTTTCGAAGGGTCCAAAAAGCAGCAGAGTCAAATCTCAGTTTTTAGCCCTGGGAAGCAATCAGAGGTGAATGTCAGCAAAGGGCTCAACCATAGCCTTGAAGGCCATGGTTGTGGTGGTTTCTAGGAACACCAGAGGGTGGTGGGAGCTCAATGGTCAAGTCTTCAGGTTTGGAAAAATGGTTAAGCTGACCAGAAGGGAAAACCTCACCAACTGAAGCTGCTGGTGTATGTAGGAGTTGGCAGCAGAGCAGATGGAATGCAGGTTGCTGTGGAGAAACCCAGCCTAGGGTCCCAGCCCCAAGAAGCAGGGAGGCGGCTGGAAAGCTTTGGTACCAATGAAATTACCGGTAATGAGTGAGAATGGATCATGAAACATACAACAAAACCCACCTTAAGAGCTTATTAAAAGAGATAAAGTGTGCAGGCCTGAGGAAGTTGGTGCAGGGTGAGGGCAGGGAGCGAGGAGAGTGCCCAGCTTTTAAAAGCTTCCTAAAGCTGCCCTTTTGATGGAGGCTGGTCCTTGGTGAGCACCACTGCTTCAGATCTGCCCAACTGGAGTGGTAAGACCAAGTCCTAGCCCCCGAGGCGCTATGCTCGATTGGGAGGTTCCCTCTCCCCCTCCCCCGGCTTTTCTGTGTTCCACACCCCAGAGTGTCCCTGGGCAACGCTCCCCTTTGATGGGAGGTGATTCGAATTGGAAAGGAAGAAATCAAACTTTCGTTATTTGCAGACGATATGATAGTGTACCTAAGCGACCCAAAAACTCTACCAAGGAACTTCCCATAGGACAGGGTATCCTGCTCCATCTTAAGGAAGCAGGGGGAAGGCCATGGGGCACGGGGGGAGCGGGAGGGCCGGGAACAAGGGGAGTAAATGTAAATTTTTCTTTTAACAATAAAAAAAAAACTTCCTAAAGCATGCTCACAGGGGCTCTCACGCATGCGCACAAGGGCTTATATCGCTTTGTCATGCGTAGGTGATATGCTGCACGTAGGTCACATAGGGCTGGAGGACCCTGGGCGGCTATGTAAATTGCCTAAGCGCTTGTTGGCACACACATGGCCATGGAACTTGGAAGTCCCAGCCAGAGTGCTGGGTGATGGAAACCATAACACGAACTATGGCAATGCCTGCCACAATGCTAAGAGATTTCAATTGTCACCAAGATATAGGGTTGGCTCAAGCAAAGATAGATAACTTCAAAATTCATTCCCCATCATGTCCCAGACTCTATGGATTATAGTCTAAGGGTTTTTTCTATGAGTTCTGGACATGAAGATACAGAAGAAAGAATAAACATGCCTTCTTTTCTAACATCAAAATTTTACATCCACTTAGTCTTTTTGTGTGGCATTTTAGAGGAAAAGTTTCATGACATTGAGAATCAAAAATCCATCCATCATCCAAGGAGCAATGCTATTCATCTTTTTAGCTGGCTTTTCATGCCACATAAATATTTGTTTCTTTGGGACTTTCTTCCAGTTGTGATTTCATAAAAAGAAACTTCTTATTCTTCTCAAACAGAATCTATGTCAGTTTGATCTATTCAATTTCTGTGACTGAGTAGTAGAACATATGCAGACCCATGTGAGCCCCTTCCAGAGGGAAATTGACCTTAAAGCTCTCCTTGGGCTTCTAAGGGAGACAGGAAATTGTGGCAATTATCTGTCTTGCAGTGCAGACCCTGGGAACTCACCCCAAGGACGTGCTCTGTCCCTCTCTATCTCTGCCCCCGCCCCACATGGGGAAAAGTTTCTGCAATCTTCACCAGTTTGCTCCTGACACAATTGCACCAGGAAACCCTTTCCCTGTATTGATGACAGTTGAAGAATTTAAGGCTTTTCTTCTGTGAATTGGGAATAATTAGTCATCACACTACCAAGCAAGGTTTTCCTGTTCAATTCCTGCCAGAAGCAATTTCTACCTCACTTGTTTTATTCACTCTTGGACACAACCATGACAAGGAGACCCTGTGACCTCCTGCAGCTGAGTACAATTGGATCACACAGAAGGTGCCTCCCTAAGCAAATCCTTTGTATGGCCTTGCTGGGCAGGCTCTAACCAAGAGACCCTGAATCAGTGGGGTAACATTTCTCCAACTGAGGCCAAATTTTAAACCACTCTCCTACAGTCCTCCAATTGGACCCTAACCTTGAGACAGCTGTTCAGTCAGCATTGAGAAATCTCTGATGCTGTCAATGACTCAAGCTTCTCATAGCTACATTTGTGCATCTTCCATGTAGCCAACTTTTAGCCTCCTTCAACAAGGTCGATATTTTTATTGGCAATTCTATCAGCTTACCTCAAGGGACTACTAGTAATTCATTTGCCAGGATTGAGAAGGCTAGGCATGCACCAATTGTTGAAAATGAATGGAGGGCGCCATCTGTGCTAGAGACTGTGCTAACTGCCTTTCAGACATTTTAGAAAAGGTAGCTACTATATTATCCAGTTTCTTTTAATTCCCTTCTCCTAAAGTCAGATGTAATTTAAAAGCTGTGTTTCAAGAAAAACTTCAGTAAGGAGGCAGAGACTCCTTGGCCCTGCCCAGCATCCATTTCTGAGTTCACTGTCACTCATTCTTTCAGTTTCTCATTGCAGTGAAGCACTGGCCACCACTTCTGTATTTCAATGGCCATTCAACTAACCACAGGGAGGTGGGAAGATATTTCTGTGCCTTGGGAAAGAACCAGAAGTCGAATGACTGAGACCTGGAAAGCAAGACTCCACAGTTCATTGTCATTCCCTGGCTCACTACTGACCATCTTCCTCCTAGGTCTCAGATTTGACCTGATACAGAGACATGATCTTGTCTACTGTGAAAAGAACTCACTCAGAATTTCAAGGCCCATTTATGCTTTTAAAATCACCTTTGCTGTGTGAATTCCTGAGTATTTTGCATGAATGAATTAAAGGTACAGTGCTCAAAGCTTACTAGTTAACCTGGGATGAAACATTTTAAAAATGAATAAAATGTCTTTCCAACTTGATGAGCTGGGAGAAGAAAGACCCTAAGTTACAGTCCTCTCTAAACTGTGGAAACCCTACCAAGTTATAGTAGTCTAAGTAGGGTAGAAGTGGGTGGTCAGGAGAAAGATGATTGACCAAAGATCCTCGGCATACTTTTCTCCACACAGTATCAAAGTACAGGAGAAACAGCAGCCATCTCACATAATCATTGTAGGAATGTATTGGAGCAGTGGGAATGTATAGATATATAGCAGAACGTAAAGATTCATTGGAGCCTTGTAAAGGAACTGAGACCATAATGTTTACTTTTGACTTTGCAGGATCAATCTTGAAGAGATGTTTTCTTGAACTGGTTGGGTAGGCTTCCAATCTCCTTAAAAGGATCACAGGAGGCTTGTCTACTGGACTGTATTGTTCAACTAATTTTGGTGCACCCCTTTTGTACCGACAGATGCCCTATCTTGGCTATTGGTGGGGAAAGGACTCCTGGTGCACAGAGACACCTTAACAAGTAATTTCTGCAAAGTATCTAGTGAACTATCCCAAACAATCCTGGATACCCAGTTCTTTGAATAACTAGGAACCACTGCCCACCATCTCTTTACTTGTTAAATAAGCATCTTGGAAGCCCCTCTGAGAGATTCAGGCTGCATAGACTCCCAGAAGGTAGGATGGTGGCCCTCTGCACCTCTTGTTCCTTAACACAAAAGAGCTCACGCCTCACTTCCTGTTGTATGACCCTCGTTCCAAGAAAAACACCACCCATATACAGATTGTACAAGAAAGCAGATACATAGTGCTTGTCAATCACCTTCAACTCTAAGATATAATTCAGTTGCCCACGTTAGCAGTACAACTGGTAAAGGCCCAGGAAAGCACAGTATCGGGCTTACTCCCACATCTGCAGCCTGGGAAGTAACTGAGTAACCAGTCCTGAGTTGTTTAGTCCTCTACAAAAAGTAACCAGGTACTCCTGCTGATCTTTTTGGAATTTTAGAAGTGATAAGACAACCTACTCCCAAATGCTCAGCTTCCTGAGGTCCTGAGAAGCAGGGGAAAATAGATGAAAAACATCGCATATACAGGCCAGTCTCCAGAAGCACTGCACATCCATCAGTAAAACCCTTAAGCACTCACCTGACAGATGACTTATGTGGATCTCTTGGCATATCTACCTTCCTTACAACCCCCTCCCCTACAGAAGCAATAGACATGTGGTGCTATAGCCAGCTTAGCCAAACCAGATGGTTTCAACTCCAATGAGTCACAGAAACTGACCTGAGCCCACAGAAACAAGTGGATGCACCTCACAGAATCCAGGGATCTCACTCTCCCTAGAGAAGTTGTATTTCAGTTGTTGCTGTAATACAATATTATATGTCTCTGTGGCCCATAAGTCACTGGCATACATTGCCAAATAGCTTAATAATTTCTAGGGATATCCCACTAAATTTCTCATCTGGACTCAAGGCCAATACAGCATATATAAAAAATGCCTAGTCACATAACCTGCAGAAAGTCCAAGAAAGCCACCTTGAAAATTAGGCAAGACAACTCACTCACCAGATGCACAGATGCCAGCAGGGCAACATAAGAAGCTTATATAAGAACACGAGGCCTCTGAAGAAGCACATATTCTATTAACTGACACCAAAGACAAAAGAAGTTGACAAATGTCCTAATGAATTCCAAAGAATGATGTTAAGAAAACTTAATAAAATATAAGAATATAAATAATTCCTTGTGTGGATGAGAGAATCAACAAAAAAGAGATGATGATATCAAACCAATAAAAACTTTGTAGACAAAGAACTTAATACATGTAATTTAAAGTACAATTAAGTGTTTCTACAGTAAAATTTATCAGATGAAAATGAAAGAATTTTGGCATATGTATTATGTAAGGATGAATTCAGAACTTTATGCAGGTGAACAAAGCATGTTATTATTGAACTAAAGTCCAGGTCAGAGGAACAACTTCCTGGGTTTGAGATTTGAAATATTCTAGTTAGATTTTTGTCTTTGTGTCTATGTATATATGTAAATGAGTGAGTGATGGTGTGTGTGTGTGTGTGTGTGTG
>JAQHUG010000195.1:460788-473140 GCA_028555095.1 Dicrostonyx torquatus | reverse complement strand
TTATAATATTTAATACCTGTATAACTTAAAGACTAAGACTTCATGACAGAATACTAAATAATCTGTAAACAAATGTGCAACAAATGAGGATAATGACCTCAAAATGTAAACAAAGTATAAGTATCTTGATCAGAGGTAGGAATAATATATAATGCAATATGAAAATATAACCTAAAAGTTGTATCAATATACGAAATGTCCTAAACAGAGGCAGAAATATGCATATATCAATCTGACAGAATAAGTTTGCACAGATGCACAAATAATGCAAACAAAAGTAAGAAACATAATTTAAACTTGTAATAATATACAAAAAAACTATACTAATGGAAATTATCCATATATAGCTCACAAGTATTCACTTTATTACCCACTATTATTATCACCCCTCTTTTTTTTTAACAAACATAATTTTCACCCCAACCCTATATCTAGTACAAGTAATAATCAACAACCCCTAAACGGTGTTACCAACCCTAAGGACAAACTTTTTTGGGATGGGGGTGTCATCCTCTAGAATTGCTTCCCACTGTCATGGGGGCAATGTTCTCATAATGGAATCCTGCAAAAGTAAAGTGATGGTTAAATTTAAAAACTACTGTCTAGTATAGTTGCAAATAGTTTCTGAACAGTCAATAGGGTTTTTTTTCTGGCTAGAACATCATAAAAAGGTACACTGTTTCAGCAACTGGTACCCAAAGTACTGGTCTTATAGTACAACTGGTACCCAAAGTACTGGTCTTATAGTAGTGCTATCAGCATCATGATGTCATCTTAAGCAGGTGGAGTTGTTGCTATGGGGCCCCATCTTCTTCTTGGAAGCTTCAAAGATTACTGCAGGAAAAGGATCTGTAGGTAAATATATTGTTCATTATGGAAAACTTAAACATCATTCATGTAAACATACATTCAATGAAGAATACTATATAGACAAAATAGAAATGGAGAAAGTAAAAATTTTCCTAAAGTCTTCCTCTGTCCCATACCAGATGGCTCCCAATATGAGACAGAAACTCTGAAGGTAACTTTTAAAAACAAGCTTGGATTTAGAGAAATATAGAGTCATTGACCAATTCCAAAACCAGATGAATATATTAATATGTGTGTGTTTGTGTGTGTGTGTGTGTGTGTGTGTGTGTGTGTAAATGTATGTGTATCCAGTACCTGGCCTCCTAATCCATATTCCCGTTTTACTAGATAATCCTTAGTGGATAGTTATTTTTCCTTCTGTTGGCATCCAGGGTCTTCTGAATTTTTGATGATGTCTATTTTCCTGTAAAGATAAGAGCAAAACCCTGCCCCAACTCTATATGCTTTTAATACCACCGGTATGGTTGTCACCATTGCAGATGAGTTGTCATTTCTCTTTTACAAGAGGTTTCTCCTTTCCAAAGTGAATATTTATTAATGTTGATGTATCCATAATTTTTCTTCTCTTGTGGAAACAAGAACAAAACCCCTTCCCCAACATAGCACATCTCCTGGTTTTCATTGTGAGGTCAACACATCCTTGAAATATACTGGACGATTCAATTCAGAAGTTTTTTACATTATCCAATGCCTCTCTGCTACTGTTCTTTTCTCACTAGCCTTCAGAAAATTCAAGGTTAATAAAGCATTATGCAACCTATTTCTGGGGGGTATTTTCTATCCCTTTCTGTTTATTCAGCATATCTTTTATAGTATAATTTGACTTTCTATAATTGCCTGACCTGTAGGATTATTTGGTATATCTTTAATGTGTTTTATATTATAATGAGCAAAAAAGTATTTCATTTTCTTAGATACATATGCTGGACCATTATCTGTCTTTATTTATGCAGGAATGCCCATGATGCCCATAACTTCTAATAAATGCATGATTACTGAATCAGCCTTTGCTGAGCTCAAGGCAGATGCCCATTGAAAACTTGAGTACATATCTATGGTTTGGTGTGCATAACAAAATTTGCCAAATTCCATAAAGTGGAACACATCCATCTGCCAGATTTTATTCCTTTGAGTACCCTTAGAGTTACTCTCTGCAGGCAATGGCATTTGGTTATAGAAAGAGCAAGTAGGACATCTCTTTATAGTCTAATTAGCTTGTTGCCATGTAATAGAAAACTCTTTCTTTAAACCCTTGCTATTGATATATTGTTATGAAACTCAGAGGCCTGCAAAACACTTCCAATCAATAATTGATCAATTTCTGCATTACTTTATGCTAGAGGACCTGACAGACCCGTGTAGCTTTGGATGTGTGTTATGTATATAGGACAAAGCCTATTCCTGATTGTCTTACAACTGGATGAATAATGAAGTCCATTCTGCATCATCTAGTATAAATCCAGCAGTCTCAATATGCAAGACAATTCTTTCTGCATATTGTTAATCAGTAACTATATTGAGAGGTTCTTTAAAATCCCTTAGTACTATAAGAATAGCATATAATTCTGACTTCTAGACAGAATTATAAGGGCTTTGTTCCACCTTACTTAATTCTTCTGATTTGCAACCTGCCTTCCCTAATTTACTTGCATCAGTATAAAATGTATGGGCTCCAGTTATTGGAACATCAGGTACAGTTCGGGGAAGAATCCAGGAAGTTCTCTTTATAAGGTTAAGTCTATTGCTTTGGGGATAGTTGCTATTAATTTCTCTAAAATTTAGCACAAGCCCTTTGCCAGAGTTCATTATCTTCCCATAACTTTTTTATTTCTTCATCAGAAAAAGGCACTATAATCTCTTCTGGGTCTATACCTGCTAATAGATGAAGTCTCAATTTACCTTTAAAATTAATTCAGAGAGCTTTTACACATAAGTTTTTAATTTTTTACTTGGTTTATGTGGCTTAAAAAATCTATTCTAAGATAACATCATCCCTCTGTATTAAAATTCCTGTAGAAGAAATTCTGGAAGGCAATATGACTAGAATATAATTAAGATTTGGATTCACCGTATCCACATATGCCTCCTGTAATTTCTCCTCAACAATAATCAATATCTTTTCTGCTTAAGATGTTAATTCTTTGGGACTATTCAAGTCTTTATCACCATCTAAGGTTTTGTTTAAATGAATTATTAGACCAGGTGTTATCCCAATAGCTGGTTGTAGACTGGTAATGTCTCCTAAAAATCTTTGAAAGTCATTAAGAGTCTGCAACCTGTCTATCCTAATTTGTGCCTATTTTATTCTAATTTTCTCTAAACCTATTCTGTGACCTAGGTAATTAACAGAATCTCCTCTTTTAATCCTTTCAGGAGCAATTTTTAATCCTTATTTAGGCAAAACTTTCTTTACTTCTTCAAACTTCCTTTCTAAAGTAGCTGTATTTGAATCGGATAACAAAATGTCATCCATGTAATGGTAGATTACAGACTTAGGAAGTTGCTTATGTATTATTTCCAATGGCTGGCTGACAAAGTATTGGCACAGAGTGTGGCTATTGAGCATTCCCTCTGAGAGGGCAGTCCATTGATATCTCCTAGTAAGTTGAGAATTATTATAAATAGGCTCTGTGAAGGCAAACTTTTCTCTATCCTTTTCTTGTAAAGTTATAGTGAAGAAGCAATCCTTTAAATCAATAATTATGAGAGGCTATCCCTTTAACAAAGAAGGCAGAGGAATTCCAGATTGTGGAGCGCCCATAGGATAAATAACCTTGTTGATAGCCCTTAGATCTGTCACCATTCTCCATTTTCCAGATTTCTTTTTAACAACAAATACAGAATTCCAAGGGCTGGTGGATTCTTCAATATGTTGAGCATCTACTTGCTTTTGTACCAGCTGTTCTAAAGCCTGCAGCTTTTCCTCATCTAGAGGCCACTGTTAAACCCATATTGGTTTCTCAGTTAACCATTTTAAAGGTAGGGCTATTGGTACCTCTGAAGGTTTATCAATTACTTTGTGTTCTTGTACAGCCTGAATGGTTGGTGACTGTCGTCTATAATATCTTCTAATATTTTCCCCAGAAACATAAGTTTTGGGGGCTGCAGGAATGTTAATCTGGGTATCCATTGCTGTAATAGGTCACAACCCCACAAATTCACTATAATATTGGCTATATATGGCCTCAGTCTTTCTATTTGCTCTGCTGGCCCTATATATTCACCCCATTTTGTGCTTTGTTTAACTTGAGATATGGTTCCAATTCCTAGTAATTGAACATATGGCTCTTGAAGAGCCCAATTCAGATGCCAAGATTCTGGAGTAATGATGCTTATATCTGCACCCATGTCTGGTAAGCCTTCAATAAAATTATCATTTATACACACTCTTAGCTTTGGTCTTTGATAATTTATAGAAGTCTGCCAGAATATATGTTGTCTATTACTTACTGAAGTTTTTTACTCATCCTCCAAATTTATTCCATCATTCAGAGCAATATTGTTTTTAACAGTAGGTATTGGATTTTAATTTTTCTGGTGAGACATGTTCTCCACAGTAACTGAGAATGACTGGATCATGTTCATCATGGGATCTTGCAAGAGCCCCCCCCCATGGCATTTCTCGATGGTATCAGGTTTCCCTGTCTATCTTTTATTGACCTACGTTCATTATTCCAGTGTCAGACTTTGCCACACTTTCTAAATATACCCAAAGTCTGAGTCCTCCTATTCCTGCCATTTCCAGAGGAAACATCATTCCTAGGAATTCATTTGTCTACAATCCCTTCTAAGATGTCCCATTCTACCACAATTAAAACATTTAGTATTTTGATGTCTTTTCTTACCATTAAAAATTGCTTCTCCTACTCAAGCTTCAGTACCATAGTCAAGTGTCTTGACATTCAATGTATGCAAGACCCTTCATCCATGGGTGCTTATCTGATTTTTAGAGGCCCAAGGATCCTTTTGCATCTACGTTGGCATTCTCATAAGCCAAAGATTGAATTATTATATGTCTAGATTCTGAGTCAGTTACCCCTATTTGTAAAGCCTTCATTAGTCTTTGTAAAAAGTCACTAAATGTTTCTCTCTGGCCCTATTTAACCTTAAGATATGATTCATTTCTCCTAGTTCCTGAATCCTGTCCCAAGCCTTTAAAGCTGCTCTGCTACATAGGGACTCAGTGTGTTCATCATAAGAGCTTGATCCTGAGGATCAGAGTCAAGTCCCTTTCCTAGAATTTGATCTAGGGAAAGCTCAAGTCCTTTTGTCTTTTTTGTTGCTCTAAAATTCTAGCCTCTTTATTAAAATAGCTCCTCCAAAGTAACTGTGGTCCATGTCCTAGGACAGCTGAGATTAACTGAATCCAGTCTTGTGGCATTGCTTTGTTACTGGAAGCCCACACTTTGACCAGTTCCATAACAAAGGACGAATGTAGTCAGTAAGATACAATTGCTTATTTAATTTCCTTTAGATCAGTCATATGTATGGGCTCCCATAAATATTCTTTACAACCTTAGGGTACTTGGGGCCAGGTACTCTTTGTGATGTTATTACTGGAAAGGCAGGTAGAACTCTGCAGAAGTTATCTCAGAGATTTTTATATACTGATGAGTCTAAATTTTGTCTTTGTACCTTTTGTCCCGGGTCATCAAATTTGATAAGTTCCTCAATTATTTCAAATCTACTTACCACTGCCTTTTGTAATACCTGGATCTCCTGTCCAGTGTTTTGTTCTAATGCCCTCATTGAGGGTTCCAAGGTATGAAGTCTGTCCAGTAGAGATAATGTCTAATCCTTGGATATAATCTTCATATTACCTTCCTGGAAAGATATTCTATCAGTGAATCTGTCATACTCCTTTGACAGAGTCCAATTAATACATTAAACAGTATGAATTCTCTCAAATAATGTTTCATGACCCACTGTTATTGTTTGGGTTTATGTGCCAAATCAGCTGTGTCCTTCTCCAGAGTTCTGAATTTTCCTTTAAATAAATTACTATCAGTCTGTACCATTTCAAAAGTACCTCAATTGACTTGAGTTTTGTTAGTTAAATTGTTCCTATCCTTCTTCAGAGTTTCAACCTCTTTTTTTGAGAAGCATGGTATCAGTCTGTAAAGACTGTAACATTTTTAAAGTTGCCTAATTCTATTCTTAGCCTCATTATCAAACCATGTTTTTAAGAAAAAATATTTTAAAGAAAAAAGTATTGAGGAAAAGACTAATCCCCAGAATCAAAAATAGTGATGTAGGAAGGAAATTATATAAGTCTTGTAAAACCTTATACATGGTGCAAGTAAAGAGGTTATTGAAACCTTGGACAGTCAGATTGTATGACATATTGCCATTTTAAATTATATATTTTAAATTACGGATCTTACCTATGGTTGAGTTTGAGCTGGAGTAGGTGCTATAACCATTACCTGCCAGTAGGTGTCACGGGCCACGTACAAAACAAACCCAGCAGGGCCTAGCTGCGCACTGGTCTGAATCTGATTTTAGAGTGAAACCCTGAAATATATGCTTAGTTTTAAAAGTTACTTAATAGAAATCACAGACTGTGTTCATCATGGTAGGTCCTGCTCTCAGCAGCCACAGGAGCACAGGGATAACAAGAAAACTAAATGCACCTGGGAAAGCCCATATCTCATCAGGGTTTCCACAATGTGCAGCCGTGGGGCACAGGCATTGGGGTAAGCACAGGGACTTGAAACCATTCCAAGGCATGTAATGAGATAATATAAAGAACCACGGCTGATCTGTTAATATAAAGAAAAGCTGCTGCATGAGAATTCTATATCCAAATGCACTGCTGACTCCACACACAGGCCTTGGCCTAGCCAGGTGCACTCTGAGCCCGGCGGCATGCGTGCATTCAGAGCTGAGGGTTCTAAAACCAAATATTTGGGCACCAGCTGATGATGGAAGTCACAAAATAATCCCACACAACTTCAAAATTAAGAATAATAACGGGTTATTTATTTAAGGGAAAATTTAAAGATCACTGTCCTAGATAACAGTTGTCTGCATGACCATGAAGAGAGTCTAGCAGATGAAAGCAGGAGTGGGAAGCAAGAGAGTGGGTGCACATTTACAGCTGCTTTTACAGTATCAGAGACCATGCCCGAGTGGGCTGGTATCTTAAAGTCTATTGGCTGAAGGAGCAGAATGTGCTCCCACAGCACAGATCTTACAGAGGAATTGCCACACTAATTTCCACAGCCACTGTAACCTTTTGTACGATCCCAGCAATGTAAGAGTGTTCCTTTTAGTCCACATTCTCACCAGCTTGTACTGTCATTTGTTATGTTGCCTTTTGCCATTCTGACAGGCATAAGATAAAATTTCAAAATAGTTTTGATTTTCATTTTCCTGATGGCTAAGAATGTTGAACATTTCTTTAGGTGTTCCTCAGCCATTTTAATTTCCTCTTCTAAGAATTCTGTTTAGGTATAACTTATTTTTTATATTAAGTTATTTGCTTTTTAATGTCTTGTTTCTAGAGTTCTTTAAATATTTTGGATATTAGCTGTCTCTCAGATGTGTAGTTCATGCAAACCCATTCTTTGGGTTTCTGCTTTGCCCACATGACAGTGTCATTTACCATATAGAAGCTACTCAGTGACATGAAGTCTTATTTATCAGTTGCTTATCTTAGTTATCTTAGTGCCTGTGCTAATGGTGTTCTGTACAGAAAGTCTTTTCCTATGGCAATGTGCTAAAGGCTATTTCCATCTTTTTCTAATTCTTTAGCCTTTTGGTATGTTGTTTTGTTAGTACCCATTGTTACAAAGGCTTGGCAAGTCCTAACCATGCTCCCTGTGCCAAGAAAAGAAAGGGAACCAGGTGACTTTAATTGTGAGTCAGTTGGCTTTCTTGTTCTTGTCCCGTCCGTTCCCTTTTCCAAAATATGGGGAAAGTAGGGATCTGCTTTAACTGAACTGAATTCAGACTTTGTTTTAGTGGCCAGATTATCTACAAATGTGTTGGTGAAGTGTGTAAAGCAGATGCACTAGGTGAAGTGGTTTCCTTGTTCATAATTTTTGTTGTGCTCGCTGATTTCTATAACCACATAGAAAGGACTTCTGACTTTAGTGTCTTTTTAAAACTCTATTTAGAGTCTCCAGTCATAATGCTAATGTAAATGTTGACAAGGGTGTGAGAACTTCTGCTGTAGGTGGGACCAGAACAGTTCACTTTTATCAACTAGCTCTTTTTCTAGTTTTTTAATCCTTTATTGTTTCAAAATGTCTACTATCATATTGGGATTAGGGGCTTATAATGATAATGTATTTTAAAAATCATTTATAATTGGGAATCAGATCTTAGTAGTTAAACATCCTATACATCAACATATCCTTCACATTAAGAGTTCAACTTGCCTGTTCTTTAAAGTTGATACTTGCATTTATGTGATCCACAGAATCAAATGAGCATCCAGTAAGATTCTATTGTTGGAAGTTCTATTAAAATTCCACCTGTGTTGTAAACAATCCTTATTTTAATTGGGTATTTATTGTTTTGTTTTGAAACCACTTTTAACTAGAAATAAAGTTCAATGCAATACTCTTCTGAATAAAATTTAAATGGTGAAGTACTTTTTCTGGAAAATACATATTTGTTATAAGGGCCATATTTATTCATCCTGATACCTTCCAAGATTTTTGGCATTAGATGCCTGTCATGGTTAGTTTTATGTCAGTTTGACCTAAGTTAGTGTCTTATGGGAGAGAGACTTTCAGGTGATAAAATATCTCTAGAAGGTATTTCTGTGGGCAAAGTCTGCAGTGCAGTTTCTTGATTAATGGTTTATGTGGGAAGGGTAAGCTCACTGAGGGATTACCCCTCTGAACAGGTAGTCCTAAATGGTGTATGAAAGCAAATGTAACAAACCAGGAGAAGCAAGCCATTATTTACTAGCACTTCTCCACGGCCTTTGCTTCAGTGCCTGCCTCCATGTTCCTACCTTGATTTCATATGCTGACTTCCTTAGAGATAGAGTGTGATCTGAGACATAGAAGATATAAGAGGAAATATACCCTTTTCTCTCCAGGGTACTTTTGGTTATGGTGTTTTACAACAGCAATAGAAACCTTAAGGGTTTCTATTTGACTATGTTGTGATTTGGCTTTTTTTTCTTCATTTTAAATGCAAGGAGAAATGTGCAGCAGACATTATTCATTAAAAAGCAACTACTGGTAATCTCTCATTGCTTGTGAGCATCAGGAATGATAGCAGAGACAACGCAGGACCGTTTTGTATGCCATTCTCACCAGCCCATAATGCGGCACTCTGGAAAGCAGAAGACTTGTATCATAAATCATTTTTTTATATACTTCATCATTCCCTAACTTGAAAAAGGAATGTCAATGTATCAGGCCCCCAGTTCTTTGTCAGAAAACTGAGAATGCAATCTACAGCAAAGGAAGAGCTGAATTATACATAGCATCTCTTCCCAATGGCAAATTTTTTTTTAATGTACAGGTTTCTAAGGTGGGCACTCTGGATTCAATGAAGATGCAGAAATCACTTTTGATTTCACAGATGTCACGAAGTTCTTTTTTGTCACTTGTGGGACTTAGTGAGTTTCCTGGGTGCCATTAAAAGTCCCTATTTATGCCTCTGTTTGGTACTTTCTTCTAAAAATTTCATGTTTTGTATTTAAATCCTTAATCTATTTGGCATTAATCTTTATACACAGCAAAAAGGGAAATCCTACTTCCATTCTATATGAGAATATAGTTTCCCCAGCACCATTTGCTGAAGAGGATACTTTTTCCCCAATATGCATTTTTTTAGAGACCTCCACATTAATTTCCACAGTTGTTACACTTCTCTATACAACACTTTGCCCAAAACTCCAAAAAAAGTAGTTGGAGTTGCATGAGTTTGTTTAAAACATTCAAATAAGCTATAGGCATATGAAAAAATGGTTAGCACAATGTATTATCAAGAAATCCAAATCAAAACCATTATAAACTATTACCACACTCTAATTAGGGTGGCATTTATCTAAAAATCGACTGCTATCAAATCAGTGGCATAAAGGAAACCCTTACAAACTGTTGGTGTGAATCTAAGTTAGTACATCCGTTGTGGAAACAATGCAGGTTCCCTAAAACATTGCAAGTAGATTTACCACATTACACACCAATGCCAGTGTTATATATTTATAAAACTGTGTAACATCTTTCATAGCTGCGATAACTGATCCTGTTAGATTGATGGCTGCATTTGTGATTACATTTCTAGGGAGGTTTGGATGCATGGAAGATTCACCATAGTTGTCTGTACACAGGGGCTGGCATAGTGGTCTGAATAAAAGAGAGAATGACAACTGAGTTCCAGTATTTCTTGTTGTCTGTTTCTAACTGAACTATGTGTAGATCCCTTGCACTGTCACAGCCATGCCTCTACCTCCATTTATAGTGTACTCTTAAACTTCCAAGAGAAACAAGGAATTGAGCTATGAGTACTTTATGTCCCTGAGCCTAGTCAAGTTTTTGATCACTCAAGCATTGTAGGGTTATTTGGATTGTCATGGGCTAGCTAGAAATGTTTCAGAAGAAAAGAATTTTAGTATGTTGCCTAGAGATTGTTCTTGTGATATTTTGGTGAGAACGTGGCTGCTTTTTTCTCTTGTCTGAAGAATCTGCCTAAAGTGAAAGTGAAAAGCTTTACTCTAATTCCATTGGCAGAGGAAATCTCAAAACAGCCTAGTATAGACTCTGTGATGAGCTTATTAGTGGTAATGCTAATGAAGATATTTAATGAGAAGGAGCAAGCTGAGCAAATACTAATACAAAATACACTGATTGAGAAAAGGGGCACTAGGAAGTAATGAGATAAATCTTGTGTTCAAGTAGATAAACAAATTAATAAATGGAATAAAGGGCTGGAGAGATGGCTCAGCAGTTACGTGCACTGGCTGCTTGATGTGGGAGGTCCTTCTGCTTATGTGTTGCTTTTATTGGTTAATGAATAAAGCTATTTTGGTCAATGGCTTAGCAGAGTAAATCCAGGTGGAAAATCTGAACAAAGATGGAGAAAGAAAATAAGCAGAGTCTAAGGACATGCCATGTAGCTGCTCAAGGAGAAAGATGCCAGAACATTACTAGTAAACCACAGCCTCTTGGCAACATATGAATGAATAAAAATTGGTTAATTTAAGATGTAAGAGTTAGCTAGGAATATGTCTAAGCCATCGACTAAACAGTGTTGCAATTAATATAATTTCTGTGTGAATATTTGGGCTTGGGTAGCTGGGAAATGAAAGTGCAAGCATTGTCTACATATGACAACCAATGGTCAGCAATGTACATCCATATAAATCCTAAGAAAGCCCAAAAATGGGCTTTGAGACAAACCAAAATATGAGAAAATTGCAGATTTTGGTAGCTGCATATTTTCACATATGTTTTTATTTGCTTGTGGCAAGAAGAGACATGGCTCTTTGAAGAGAAGGTTTCCTGACTCAGCCTTAGCAGCAAACACTGATCAGCTCCTTTAAGAAACAGCTTCCTGGTTCATGCTGGTAGTATGAATAGCTCTGGCTCTTTCAGGAGGTCCTGCTATGGAGCGCTGAAATGGGGTTTGTGAGCAGAATGCTACAAGTTGCCTAACGTTGACATAGACCCTAGTGCTGGGGCTATGAGCATGGATCACAGAGCTGGCAGTAAACAAACTTCCACCATATTAGATGGGGCAGATCCAATAGCCAAAACTGCAGTTAGTCATAGGCTTAGCATTTAAAAAACAAAACAAAACACTCCTGGTCAAAAAGGATTACAGATCTGCAATAAAGACAGATTCAAACAAAAAATTCATCTAAATAGGCCACAGTACATTTGATACATATGCATGGGCTTAAGACAGAGAGGATAAAAGATGGACAGAGTCATAGATAAAAAGAATAATTTAAGTATATTAAACTGAGGTTCTTAAGAGAAAAAATAGAATAAATGATCATAATATGTCATGAAAAGAAAAATGCACAAAGAATCTAGATTATGCATATGATTGAGTTTTCTTTGAATTTTTTGATGGCAGACAGGCATTTGATTCTGGAGGCTGCTAAGCTAAATCAACACACATTTGGAAGGTATCTTGACTTCAAAATTTGAATCTAAAAACATGTTACTTTGGAAAAGAGGTTCTGCTTTTATTTCCACAGAGGATGGGAACCTGTGAATTCCTTCCAGACTAATGTGGTTTGATGGAACAATGATGTGGGATTCTGCTCTGTACACTGTGAATATATTTTACTACTAATGGTTAATAAAGGAAGCTGTTTCAGCCTATAGAAGGGAAGAATATAGCCAGGCTAGAAAGGATATATAGAGAGAATAGGCTGAGTCAGAGGAAGATGCCATGTAGCCACTGCTGGAGTCCACCAGAAGTTTGTCAATAGGCCTGACCTCTTGGGAAAATATAAAATCATAGAAATGGGTTAACTTAAGATGTAAGAGCCAGATAGAAA
>JAQHUG010000195.1:364757-383184 GCA_028555095.1 Dicrostonyx torquatus | reverse complement strand
AAAAATCTACATAAGAAACTGCACCCTCTGGTCAAGCGGATTGAGGCTCAAAACAATCCTGCTAACATTTCAATTGTTAGCTTCTCTAAATCGGCTTTTCATGCTTGCTGAAGGGGATATATTAGCCTTCCTAGTTCCTCCTGATTTCAGCAGTCAGTCTAATCACCAGTTTCTTGACACACTCTGGAAACTGATGTGAGTAATTTGACTCTCAAGGTTTTCAGAGAGGCGGAAATACAAGAGATGTGAGGATGGCTACCTAAGAATTAATTGTAGTTTTCACTCTCATTATTTATATGAGCAGAAATGATAAATTACAGGTGTACTTTGTGGTTCTATACACTCTAAACTGTGGCTTTTGTGATAGCCATCTATAAACTGTCTTTGGGTGCCTTCTCTCTTCCCTACTAATGACAGTGATTATAAAAATAACCACAGCAGAAGCTAGTGAACCTTTCCTAGGCTCTTTATATTATGTGTTAAATTTCAATTTCTGAAGAAAAGACACATAAATGCATTATCTCTCTAAAGAGAGGAGACTGTAGAAATTAAATAGGGAGATGCAAGAGCATACACTCTGGCATTTGAGGAAACACTGAGAGCTGGTGAAAAGGTGAGAGACAGTGGTGAATCTAAAAATTACAACATTAGCTTAATTGTGATAAAACACTAATGGGAGAGGTCAGACAAATTTAGAGGCATTCCAGTATAACACCAGTGAGAAGCATCTGAGCTATTTCTGGTTGGAGCATGTGCTGCTTGGGGGATTGTTGTATTGGAGCTCTCTACGTTTATGCAAGTGAGTATTCTAAACATTGCACAACCAATTACTAACTTGTATCCTCTTATATCCCCCAAAGAATACCCAGCATGCAATGGGCACTTAATAAATACTGGTAGCATTCAAATTATTGTAGAATTTAGTAAATGGTTGGCTGAAGTAGAGACTAACGTCATACTCAAACTTTCTTCCTAAAATACAACCCAAGTATTTGTCTTATTACTTGGATAGGATATCACCCAAAGATTAGCAATGAAGGAGAACCAGTTCCAGCGCATGTCTGTTGGGAGGCTGACAAAAAACACCATGAAGTTCCAGCTTACTGATGTTCTACAGTACACACAGGCTTGTTGATAGTTGACAAGCCAAAGCTGGCAGAAAATCAACCAACAGGTTGTCGTACAATACCACTATTATAATGGGGGCCATTGTGTTAATGTTAACTGACAGGTGTGCTTAATTAATTAACAAACATCCTTTACACAATGAAAGAAAGATGCAACCATGATCCACGTAACCATTTTTAGGTCATCCACAATTGCAAACTATACTTTGAATGTTGAATATGCTTGGTTACCTATCTAACAACGATTCTGACCATCACAGCTGGCACATTTATTTCTTTTCTCACACTAGTCCTCAGAAGTTGAAGGTGGCTCAGTTTTCTAAAAGAAAGAAAGCAATATCCAAGAGACTTATTATCCTGACCACATAAGAGAGACAGTAAGTGTCAGATATAAGATTTGAGTTGAAATTGACTGTATGGATGTAATTAGAAAGGAAAAACATAAAATGTTACATTCTTAGACATCTATCACATGAAGGAGTGATAACAAAGGAGGTGTTAAAGATTACTTGACAGATGCATTGGCTGACACACACTGTTCAAGTCCTGGGCCACTTAGAAGCCTGGATAATATATTACTATATTATATTACTCTATAAACTATCTTATTCTAAATCTATGTTGATAAATGAAACTAACCCATGGGCTTATTGGATGTCTCTGCTAAAAATGAAGAACCAGAAAAAAGTAGATTCCAGGGATAGGGATGCCAAATGAAACACCTCTTTCAAGAGGAGGTTGTGGGTTTGAATTTATGTGTACTAATTTATAGAAATTACTGAGCTTGCTTTTAAGAATAACATAGAGGGTTGTTAATATGCACTTATGTTCATAACCTGGGGTGTACTGTGTTACATATTTGTCTGAAAAGATTGAAAGAGGTTGGGTGTCTATAAAGCTTCTCACTGAAAAAAGGGAGAAAATGAGCCACAGAGTGGCAAGATTTTAGGAGTCATCCATGTGATGACAGCTTGCTGAGATGTACATATTTGCAAGGGAGACAGAAAAGTAATGTTTCCTTCAGGCATAGTTTCACATGGTGTGTGTCTACAAGTACTAGTAACTGGTAGAGTATTTCTAATCAATAAAGTACTTCATAAACAGGACTTGCAATAGATCATGTGGATGTTTATCTAAAAGTTGTATATAGGAATATGTCTTACAAAAGAACTGTAACTTCAAAAGAACTTCAATTTAAACCTAACGATAAATATTAAATTTTGATATGGGAGAAGAGGAAATTAATGAGACACACATTCATCTTAACTCTTTTTCTTAAGATGACTAAATATGACAACACCCCAAAAAATGCAAAAAACAATGTGAGAATTTCTGTCACTTCTAAATCGCCCTGGGGCTCTCTATCAAAATACTTTTCACTTGAAAATGCCTTAACTTCCATTGAACACTGACATTCTTACCATTATAACTTGCAAAAGGGTAAAATTAACAACCCAAATAAAAGCTCAGTATAATATTTATGCTTTTAAAAATGAGAGAACAATTTAAGTTTTTATTGTGTGCATGTGTGTATGTGTATGTGTGTGTACATACACATACACACAAGCACGTTGAGCACACACAGGCACAACTGCCACAGAGCTTACATGGAGATCAGAAGACAACTTGTCGAAGTCAGTTTTCTTTTGCCAGTATGTGTCAACTAGCAGAGAGATTGAACTTGGATCATCAGGCAGCAAGCACCTTTACCTACTGAGCTATTTTGTCAGTTCACAGAGTCAATTTATATTATCAAAGCTATTTAAAGCAGCAAAAAAAGGGCATTATCGCATACACACATGCATATAATTAGGAGATGAATCTAGTCTCTGCTGTCTAAACATGATGTTTTGGGCCAAAGGCATATGCCGGCAACCTTACAGATTGCTCAAGGCACTGCAAATATAAACAAAATAAGCTTCAGTTTCTGACTTAGAGACACTTTCCTTTGAGTTAAAAGACTATGAAATGCAAGAATAAATATCTCAAAAGGGCTACAATAATTCTAGAGCAGGTAGAATTGTAATACAGAAAAAACAAATATTTCAGAGAAGAGAATTAGCAGAGAAAAACCTGATAGATAGTGGGTGCAGTGGCACACACGTTTTGTCCGAGTAGTTGGGAGGCCGAGGCAGGTGGATCTGGGAGTTAGAGGCCAGTATGGTCTACATGGTGAATTAGTGAGTTTCAGGCTAGCCAAAGTTACATGATGAGACCCTGTCTCAAACAAACTAGCAAGAAATGAATAAACAAATAAAAGGATAGGAGAGAAAGAAAGAGAGAGGGAGAACTGATGGAAAAGTAGGTATTTGGTGAAAGACATTTCAATTTGAATGAAAATGAACTAAAGGAATGGAATCTAGAACTGGCGGCAACAGAAGCTGAACCTGATGAAAGCTCTGATAATGGCTTATCTTGAAGGCAGACATTTGGAGTTCATAATTCCAGAAATTCATACCTTAGAGAAGTATTATATAGGTAATATAATATAGGGATGGACTGGATTAATGAAAGATTAGAAACAAAAAAAAAAGATAATTTAGGCAACCCCAGCAGTCCCGTTGCTAAGTGATAAGAGACCAATTAGAAAATGGGAGGAACTCAGAAAGGCAATGACCTGCTTCGATAAGGAAATGGAAAACAAAACAAAACAAAAAAAAAACAGGAAAAAAGCGAGTGATGGAGGCTTAGAGCCTGACTGGTAGGAAGAACTGGTGCCAGGGACAGAAATGCACAAAGGGAATAATGTACTGCAGATGACCATGGTGGCTTTGCTTTTATATATGCTACTTGTTGAGAGTGAGGTCATTACTGATTTCTGCAAGAGTAACTTAAGTGAACACTTTCAGGAAAGTCTGGGAGGTAAACACAGGTTTGCTGGGATGAAAAGAAAGAGCAAGAGATAAGCTGTATATAGACCCCCACGGGGGTGAGGGAGAGGGTAGCATAGATGCTTTATTGCAAGTTGAGTTTTCAAAATAGTTATTTAATTTCTCAGCAACTTCCAAAGACAAGCAAAGAAATTCTTTTGTTTATATATTTGCTAGTTTTCAGCAACCATCTGTGCTCATGGATGTAAGTATATTTCACTGATTAAGCAATTGGAACAGCTAGTACATGAGCCTTGCACTTGTTACTTTTTCTAGCATAAGGTCAGAATATGAAGGCCTCAAGTGCCAAGAAGTTCAAAGAAGAGCCCTGTGATGTTTGGTGGGCTTCAAGACTCACTGCACAAAGATATTCCAAGTGTCTACTGCCTACATGGCAATGCTCTTCTCGCCTGCCAACCCCTATGTGGCTCAAACCAACATTTCAACAGGCACCCTTTGATGACATCCATATATTATTAACTATGTAGGTCTATAAAGTACAAGAAGTATGGGGATTTAGTTATATCTACCTTAAATTTAAAGTATGATTTGAAGAGCTTTGAAGTTCAGACAGAACTACAGATGATCTGTCATATGGGTGAATTTCAATTCTCCATTATTGTAATGCACAGGAGTCAGCAGGCAGAGCAACCACCATGACTTCAAACTTGTTGCAATTTAAAAGCCCTTTCTTAGCTACAGAGTTTGTTCAGTCCACCCTGGGCAATTTAATGAGACCCTGTCTCAATATTTAGGAAATGCCAAGATGACTGGGGCCATAACTTAGCAGTAGAGTACATGCATCACATGTGAAAGGCAAGGTTCAATCACTGTAACATTACACAGGAAACCCTTGTCCTTCCATTAGCAAACATTTCTAGTCATCGTTCTGAATTTTCCCTGCCTCCTCCTCCCCTGATACTTTCATATCTATAAGGAAAGTTTGGAAATGTCTACCTTTGTTCTGGCCATCTGCTCAACACGGGTCAGCAGGTCATCCACTTGTAGCTGCAGATCACTCTTTTCTTGCTCTAGCACCTGCCTCACCTTCTGTAAATGTTCTACCTGGCCCTCAAGCTCAGCAAGGTTCTCTGCATGTCTCTTTTTCAAAGAGGCAGAGGTTGCCTCAAAGTGTTTCGTGGTCTCTTCCATGTCATGGCGAAGCTTCTGAAATCTTGCTTCCTGTTGCTTGGTTATCTCCATCTGAGCTAAACTGGTCCCCCCAGCCTCTTCCAGCCTCTCCTTCAAATCTTCTAAGTCTTTAGTGAGGTCAGCTCTCTCTCTTTCCACCTTGGCTCTGGTCGTCCTTTCATTTTCCAGTTCCTCTTTCAAATTTAATATATGAGCCTGGAGGAATAAATAATTTTGACTTGTAATAATTACTTGTGATATACTTCCATATGCAACAAAGTGATTACATTAATTTTATCTCAATTTAGAAAGCAAACATGACATTTTTCATTCCTATTTTATAACTAAAGGAAATTAAACACCAAGAAATTAAACAATTTTTCTCCAAAGCAATACCAAGTAGCATAAGTGCAATTTTCAATTTTTCCAGATCCCCAGTCCTGCATTATAGACAGTATCATTAAATTATACAAGGAGAGAGATTCTTAGTAGAGTTTCCCCTTTCAAAAAAGGACCTCTTTCATATGCTAAGAACAATTTTTATAGGGAACTTATAAAAATATAGTATAGTGACTTATATATGCAATATCTTTCTGGGATTTGTTAACTATCTCAATAATTACAGACTCTAAAATACTGACAATAGAATCAATACCCATTCAAGCAACTTGCACTTAAGAAATAACATCTATTCATCCAACAACAGATGGAAACAGAGGCAGAGAACCACATCAGAGCCCTGGACTGAGCTCCCAAGGTCAAGTTGAAGAGTGAAAGGAGTGAGAATATGAGCAAGGAGGTCAAGGCCATGAGGGTTCACCCACTGAGAGAGTTTGCCTGAGCTATTGGGAGCTCACCAACTTCAACTAGACTGGGAGTGAACAAGCATGGGATCAAACTAGCCCCCTCTGAATGTGGTTGACAGTTGGGGCAGACTGAGGGGCCACTGACAGTGGCACTGGGATTTGTCTCTACTGCATGTACTGGCTTTTTGGGATCCTATTCTCTTTGGATGTATACCTTGCTCAACCTAGATGTAGTAGGGAGGGCATTGGAATTGACACAGGTCAAGGTGCCTTGTCCTCTTTTAGGATTGGAGTGAGGAGGGTGTGGGGAGAGAGTGGGAGGAGGAGAGGGAGTGGGGCTTTGGATTGGTATTTTTTTAAAAGTAATAAAGTAAAAAAAAAAGGAAAGAAAGAAAAAAAAAGAAAATGACATCTACTCAACCCTACACGCATGGCAAGCAAAGTTGGTCAACTGGTTTCTTAGTCTTGAGATTCCAAGTAGTAGGTGAATTAGAATTGGTGGAGGAATGGAAACTACTGAAGTGAATAGTCATCCGGGATACCATTACAGGAAGGGATATTAGCCAAGGGGAAGTATTGATGGAACACTTAGAACTCCAGACACTCCAGTGCAGGGGTAACAAGCCCTGGAAACCTCTAGAGAGTCATTGTATTCAGTGCTGCCAAACCAGAGATATTCACTAACCTCTTAAAGAAATAGGCACAGGTTAGGAGAGAAGGGAAGAAAAGGAAAGACTGCTTAGAAAATGTTTTCCTTTACATTAAATAAAACGGCTTAGAGAAAGCTATTTCTCTCTGCCATGCCAGCTAAGTAGTCCACCAGTTTTGTTTGCAAGGTATCCCAGTGCCAGTGTTTCTACAATTTAATTTTTATCCACAAGTAAATGTGGTCTCTGACAACTAATTATTGAATCTGAAATATTTACCATTTCTCAAATAATACTATGCTGGCCTCAAAATCCTCAGAAGTATTTCTTCATAAATAATCCTTAGAGTCATTAAGGAACATGTTTTTGGATAAATTGAGAGTTTTATTTTATTTTGGGTAAAGTCAAGTGTCATTTGAAGATATACCTAGAAAATACAATGCTTGGTGTTTAATGTTGTTTCTGAAAATAAGTGCATTCACAAGAAATGAGACTGCTTTCCTTATTGGGCTTAAAATATCCCAGAAGATAAGCACCAAAAGGAGGCATTATTGAGATGTTAGTGCGACATAAAAGAGATCTATACAAACATACCACGTATGCATATGTGTATAGCCATAACTACTTTTAATTGTCTTATAACATGGAGATGTAGTGTAAAATAACCACTTACTCTGAAACTTTGAAATTGCTATCCATTATCAAATAGTGCTTTGGGTTTATGAATAGCTATAGAATCTGTTGAATTTTAAATTAATTGCTTTCCAACCATAAAAGTTAAACACTAAACTAATGACCCAGCGGGTCCTGTACTGTTCTTCCCACATAAACATACCATTGAATTTAATAATTTGAGCTCAAAGCTGTCAAGATTAATGTGTTAAAAATTATGTGCTCAGGATTTAGTGAAAGGCCTAGTCCATAGAAAAGTTCAAAGAACAAGCTCCTTGTTATTATTCTCATGAGAAGGAAGTTTAAGCTTAAGAGGTAATTATCCCTCCAGGGTCACAAAGTTGTGGGAGGCCATTTACCTTCTTAACTGTTGCTTTTTGTTCCCACTGTCTACAGCTGGTTAAGGGTACGTGTTATGGGAGTGCCAACCATTATTCATGGGTCTAAACACTGGTACACAGAGTTATCTGAAAACTGAATACCTGCAGCTCCTTCACCATCTTCTGAAGCTGAGATACCAGATTCTTCTCAGTCTCCACTTTTGAGTTCATCTGACCCATTTCGAATTCTTTCCTGTTTAGGAAAATGTGGCAAAGATAATGTGTCAGAATAATAACATATATTCAAATACTTTAAAATTGTAGACGAGCATATGAATTCTTACTGTAAAAATATAACATTTGTATCTGATTACATAATCCCTGAGATCTTTCTATAAATCAAAATCACATGTTTGGATATGCATCCTTCTACTTTACTTTTTTTTTTTTTTGAGTTTACTTTAGACTCAACCCATGACACACACTCCATGTTTTCTAACTCTAGCATACTCTGCGAAGGCATGGAGTATAATCTTCACTTTGCCAAACTGACTACAAAGGGAGCCTTGTCAGACAGCAGTTTCTAACATAGTGTTCCCTTCGATTCTTAAGGTGACCACAGACACATGTGAAATAACAAATTAGGAATAGTAAATTAATCAGTCATCACCAAGAGCATGTTTTAGGACAACATGTGCATGCAAGCAAAGCAAAAAACCCAAAGCTGTTCACTTGATAAACCAGGGATCCAAACTTCGGTATGTTCTCAGTTTTGACCTTGTATTTGGGTTTTACTTTTGTTTCACTTATTTGGTAGAAGTGTTATTTAAAACAACTCTAGAAGACAAAAGATATAAACTGTTAAAATACATCTCACCATCCAGCAGAATTAGATAAAAAGTCATCTTCCCGTCAGTTCCATAGGGTACAGAGAATTCTAGGGTACTGATAGGAACATTCCACAGTTTTTATCATTTTGTACATTATGATTTTAAGAGTTAATGTTTATATAGTCTACAATGTTATCCAATATAAATATTAATGTGCCAGTGCCTGACAAAGAAAACATTATTAAGTGATCATACAGCTTTCCAGGCTTCATATCACAGTCAGGTTTTTGCTGTGTTCATGTGGCCATTGGTCTTATAACAAGTAAAAGAAGTAGACAACTTTTTATAGACTCAGATTTTCATAATTCACCTCCCTTATGCCTTACTGCTTCCTATACCCTCGAGAGTGTGTCTTTATGTTTTTAACTGTGTAATAGAGTCCATCAAATTTAAACTAGCCCTTTCCCAAGCTTCTAGTCACCATCTTACATCTTGAACTATCTAGCTCTGGCCTAGAAATCTGATGCTAAATAAAACAAGAACACTGCTCCTCCCAGTCTTAAGATTTTCCCAGAATCCTCTTATGCCTATTCTTCAGACACTTTTCCTTCTGTTGTGTTGCCTGGCCCAGCCACAAAGTGATGGGTTTTGTCTTATCTTATTAAACAGAATATTTTGAATAAGAGTAAGAATCTATTTCCAATAATAAAATAAAGTCTTTACTCAAAAAAATAATATTTTCCCAGAATCCCTTGGCCACTGAAAGGTGCTTACTTCCTCAGCTGTTCTGCCAGCTGCCATTGGCTGCTCTCCAGGCTCTCTGTGTGCTCCTGGTTCATCTTTAACTCCCCCTCCAGCTTTTGCTTCTCCCTCTCACACTTCATTCTGGCTTTCCTCTCCCGTTCAAGGGCACCTTCCAACTGAAAAAAAAAGGGAAAGAAAGCCAATTTACCCAAAGAAAAGTCAGAGTTTATACCTATTGAAGGTATAGACATTAAACACTTTCTGGAAAAAGAGACGTCTGAGAACAAGTTCTGTAAATGGTACATAAAAGCATTTTAGGGCCCACAATAGGACTCAGCAGGCAAAGGTACTTGCCAACAAGTCTGAAGACCTGAGTTGGAGCCCCAGGATCCACGTGCTGGAAGGAAAGAATTAACTCCCATTAAGTTATAACCTGACCTCTACATGATTGAAATGTATAATACACACACACACACACACACACACACACACTAAACAAATAAGTGAACATCATTTTAAAGTTTAAAGAGTTAAGTAAAAATTACATGCATCAGTAGGTTACCAAAAAAAATCTAAAAATCAATGATGGGTAAAAGTTTTACAGATTATAAATGATAAGATCTGTCTTAGAGTGGCAAAGAATAGTGAATGGCCAGTTGTCCATTTGATTGTTTTCTGGGAAAGTTGCTCACCTCTTCACCTGGCAGCTTACTTCCTGGGTGGAGAAGTCCCATTTACTCATTGGTGTTTCTTCAAAATACGCATTCTGCTTTCTATATACAGTATGTGACCAGTCTCTGTATAATCCTCCATGAACATCCACAGCCCCCCAACTTTAAAATTCTCACCTTCTTCTAGTCCATAACATTTGTCATATTCTGATATCCTACCAACCTTCTCAGAACATTTCAACTTTCTCTGGGATCATGATGACAGACAAGTTGGTTTAGTAGGAAGATAGGAAACAAATTACTACCCTTTGTTTATTGATAGGTTCACTTTTTAATGATTCCCCATAGCTAGTAAAATATATGAAATTCAAGTTATATTTAAAGGGTTATTTCTCAAAGGTATGTGTAAAAACTAGAAATATATGAACTAGAGGTTTTACAAAATAGAGGCATATGTCCATAGAATATTATGAAATCCTGAACTCCAAAGAGGTAGGTCCCTTTGGGATACATAGGTCAAGAGGACAGAGCTCTGATAGAAAAAAAAAATTCAAATATAGTTCCTCATTGCTGCCACATTGTCAGGACAAGGCCATAAGATGTCACTTCTGAACAATTGGGTATGTCTTCACAAAATGGCATGTCTGCTTGTGTTTTGATTAAGGAGTGCCTAATCTCCAGAACTGCGAGAAGTTAATCTCTGGTGTTGGTGAGCCTAAAGTCCATGCATGTTTGCTAGAGCAACCAAAATGGACTAAGTCACCAAAGAGTGTTCACATGTTTGTTCATGTGCACATCTGTAATGTCTTACATCAAGGTTGTATGAGACAGACAAGCCATAGACACAGAAAAAGGAAATAAAGAACGCAGAGAAAAAAATAATAGAAGAAAAAGTAGATGAACACAAAAATGTCAGTCAAAGACATCACTTTTCATTACTCACATCAATGCTGCATTTAAGGCTTCTTATAATTATTCTTACACTCACACTGTTGTGGTCTTTATGTATGTTAAGAATAAAACACCTCTACTGCTCCATAATAAAGGGAGTTCACTGTTACTGACCTATCATGGACTTGTTAGGATAAATTAACTAAAATTGAGAGACATGTCTGAAGACAAACTGCCAACCGGTCAGCCTGCTGCTGCTCACCGCATCAACTTGTTGGCCCAGCTTCAGGCTCGCTTTACTCATGTTGCTGACTTTCTCCTCCTCTATGTGCAGATGATCCTGGGTCTCCTGCTGGGCCTCCTGTGTGGCCCTCACTGCTTGGGTAAGTTTGCTGACTTCCTCATTTAAAGAGTGCACTTCCTCAGTCAGGATCCTCACCTGTGAGAAGATGACAGGAGAGTCATCCCTGAAAAGTTGGCTATAACACCAAAGACATTTCTCTTTCATAGTACAACATATTCATCAGGCATCTAATGTAATCAAGAGCCATTTTACAAACCTCTAAATTCAATTTTTCCCCAAAAATTGGATCCTTAATCTACCATGGCCACTAAACTCAATGTGCAAACTATTTTCCAAGCTTATTACTGTATAATAACAACATCACTAATTTTAACTTCTATTGAGGATATGGGGGACCTTGTGCTACCATGATGCCTCAGTGTCCCCACAGAGTAGCGGTTTCAAGAAGGGATGCAACAAAAAGCAATTGTAAAGGTAGAAGCTGCTGTCTGTCCCACTGGAAGGCACCACAAAACCCATTGTTGAATCATCGGTTAAGTACAGTTGCATCTTGGAAATTAAGGCTTATCAAAGGTTTCACTCTGGCTCCTCACTAGTCAACCCACATGTAGAAGAGCAAATTAAAGACCACTGCTAAAGGGAAAAGTCAACATCTTTAAATGGAATTAAGGTGATGACTTCAAGTTCAGATTCAAAATCATTGTTAAAGCTGGGGATGTAGACATATCCCAAATTACCTTTTAGCAAAAGGCATCATGTTTATTCTCATTTCAAAATGGATGATTAAAGGCCCAATGGAACCATTTTGCTCTATTAGATTTTAGGTGCAATAATAGTTTATTTGGTACATTAAAGGGATGGGTCCTATAAATTCAAACTAGAAACCTGAAAAGGAAAAATATAGTTCATCAGACCATTAGCTTTTTGCTGATTCTAGCATTCATCACTGAATTTTCAGGCCACTGTGTTAATTAACAGAGCACTTCTGGTACCCAAGAGTCAAGTTTTCCTAACACCACAGAAAAAGTACCTTGTGCTCTGCTGCACACTTTTCCTTCTCTGACTTGGCCAAGATTGTTTCCAGGTCATAGATTTCCTTCTTCAGCTCAGAACATTCATCTTCCAGTTTCTGTCCCTTGGCAGTCAGCTCAGAATTTATCTCTTCTTCTTCTTCCACCCGCACAGAAAGCTCCTTGACTCTGGCCTCCAGCTGCGTCTTGGATTTATTCAGCGACTCATACTGTTCCTCAGCATTTGCTAGGGTCTCTTGTTCCTGCCGTAAGAAGAAGGCGAAGATTATTGCCAGCAACTGAAAGTAATTTATCAGCTGGGTGATGAGCCTGTTTAACACATAGTAAGAAGATAATTACCTGCCCTCAGACCAGGACTTTTACCCACCTTTCATAGACAGCTGAAATAGCATTTCCCGGTTCCTAACCCTGTTGTTGGGAAGTAAAGATGTTGCTTGTGTTTGGAAGAGCCTTCTATATTTGAAGACCATTTAGTACATTAAGTGACCTCATCTAATAGGGCACTTAATAGAAACCCAGGAACCTACGAGAATTAGCATGCTTCCAAAAGCAAAAAAAAGTGCACCATATATAAATCAAAGCACCTAGAAGAACTGATATGGGCATATAGACTGACAACTGCTTAGAGTATTATTTAATAGAGTTCTCTTGTACAGTATGGTATTTATAACATTGCTATAAATGTCCTGATGTATTTTCTTGAATATATATTTCTATAAATTGAGCTGAGCAGTACATTTTTATGCACAGGCTGATTTTAGAACTCACAAATTTATGAATCATTAACTTTCCCTATTAATTCCAATTTTTGCTCCATTGATTCTGCCAGCAGCAAACTCTGCAAGTTATGCACATAAAACAGAAGCCTTGCTTATATTTACTCTCTCAAATGTACTGTCTCCAGATATCACTGTTCCCATTGTTCCCATGCTGTAGATCAAGTGAAATGTAGATGAGGAAACTGCTGGAACGTTCTATGGATGCTACTGGGGGAGAAGTCATCAATAATCATGTCCAGCTGTAACCACTAAAAGCTACAATAATGACTGGTCTGAGGAGCTATGTCCAAATGGTACAATGGTGGCATAACTGTTATGGGAATAACCAACCTCTAAAACTGTGAGCTAAAAGAAAACTTTTCTATTCATAAGTTAATTCTCTCAGGTATTTCTTTATAGTGAAAGTAAACCCACTATTACTGTCTTCATCTTTCATCTTTAGACCTCACTATCATCCTAACTGAAATGACAGTTTGGGAAATTTATTAGCTATCCTTTTATAATATGTAAGTTGTGTCAGTAAAGAAAATACAGAGTAGCATAAAGATAAAAATCTAGGTTCATGATAGGAGTTCTGTGTAATTCCTATCTAAAGAACTCCAACTAAACAAACAGGGCTCAAAAGGTACATATGAAGAATAATAAAACAGTAAATCTGAAACTTTGCTGAAGAATCAAAATATGAGGTCAATTTAGAAAAAAGAAAAAACGACCAGAATACTTGGGAAAAATCAAAGCAAATCAGGGAAACTTTCTATATTGGAGAAACACTGAGAGCATCTGGTCTTCTCACTGCAGGCTGACATGAAGAACATCTGTTTCTGCAGCCGTCTCAGTGTGTGAACAGGACCTATACCTGTCACCCAACACTGAAGAAGGAGGTCAGCTGGCCACTTCATTAAACACACCAGTGGGACTGGAGGAAGGGGCACCTTGGCCACTTGGCAGTTTAACAGTCGGGAGAGCTGATCTTCTGTGCCTATGCTCTTACATAAACAGCCCACTTGATTCTGCGGTAGTATGAGTAAGGAATGGACTTTAAAAAAATCTTTGTCCCTTTTCATCTTTTGTCTGTCTGTACCCTTTAAAAATAAATGATGATAAAATATTTCCCACACCTGTCAACACATTATATTTAAAGTTACAACATGACCCCCAGATCAAACTTTATGATGTTTCTGTGGAATCTGCTTCCATATGTGTTGGCTATTCGCTCCAACTGAGGAGCTCCACTGGCTAGGCCCTGCCCCACCCCAGACTTCTATTAAGTTCCCAGCCCCAGATGCTGGAGAGTGGCCAGGCCTTACCATACAAGAAAAAACCCCACCAATCCCTGTATTTGTCCCAAGATCAGGCCACAAAATCCCTCCAATCCCAGTCGATCCAGGAAAGCCCCCACCCCACCCAGAAACCTTATATATACACCTATATATAAGCTCAGTTCTCTTCAGCTTCTCACCTGAGCAGAGGCAGCCACCCTCCTGGGTTTCTCCCTCCCAATAAGTTTCTTGAATGAGTTTGGTGTGTTATGACTTTGTTGTGTTTGTTGACTACTGATTACTTAGAATGCCTTTCCCACCCAAGCGGTAACATTTACAATATATTTTCAATAACACCCACGACGGCCTCTGAAAATGTTTCTCGACCTTTTGCTTACTCCTTCCTTGCCCAAGTTGAGCTCTTCTGTCTCTCACATTTCTTCAGCTTCCACAGTCCACTCTCCACTCTAAGAGAGGAACTAAAAGGCCAGGTGTGTGGTTTGGGAGAATATTTCCCATAGATAGCCTCATTCATTTGAACACTTGGTCCCCAGTTAGTCATGTTATTTGGGAAGGTTACAAGACCTTTAGTCTGAGACTTTGGGTTTTGGCACACGGCCCCACTTTCTGCCTTCTCCTTCTGCTTACCATGTGTGGATGAAATGCGATCAGTCAGCTCACTAGAATCTCCTCATGGCTCCCACTGTCTTTTCCTGAGGACTTTATCCCCTCTGGAACTATAAGCCAAAAACAAACCTTTTCTCCCCAAAGTTGCTCTTGGTCAGAGTAGTCTATGACAGCAACAGAAAAGTAACTAATTCAGCAGTTTTCATCTAGAACTGCTCCACAATGTGGTTTTTCTTTCTTAACAGTATGGATCTTCAAGTGGAATCCAAACAGAGATTCCTATCTTTAATAACTGTGCCTGATGTGCACTAAAGTTCTCTGCTGAGTGCTCTGCTAAACCCAGCTCATACATGTCAGCTTTGCTCCAAAGTGTTCCTTACGACACAGCCTACGAGTGTGCTGGCAAATCACATCCCAAAACAAACTAATAAATTCTCTCTTCCAAAAGGTAATAACTTACATTTGTTTTCAGTGAGGTTTCGCTTTTGGTGGATTTAATAGCAAGAACATCAAAGCCAACTACAAATAATTGTATTTGAACCCAGCAGTATCCAACCTAGCACTGTGCTTTGCAAGGAGTTTAATAAAGATAAAATTGCATCCCTGCCCTTAAGGGTATTTGGGGTCATGACAATCTAGGGGACTATAGAGTGAGAATCTGAGAGGGAATTGGAAATGGTATATAGGCATCAGATAGGAAATGAAGACTGATGGCATGGCGCGGGATTTTTAGAAGATAAAATGTGCATGTTACAGGAACTGAAGGAACTTCAGCAGGAAAACAGCATAGCTCCTTTAAAATAGTGGTACTTAGCCCTGGCAAAAGCAAGGTCATAGATGCAGGTTCTTTAGATCCACATATCCTCTATGTAGTCAAAGCATCTGAGAGTAAGGTCTCTTGCTATCTCATCTTTTTTTAATTCACTCTTCACAGCTGTGTTTGCTACAATACCGAGGTTGAGAAAGGATCTTTTAAAAAAAATTTCACTAATTAGAATGGACTTGGACTATAGGAGAGGAAGCAGGAAGTCAAAATTCAGAAACTGTGAGTTATAACCTACAGAAAGAAAGCTTTGAAGATCTGTCAAGCTTATGTGAGACCTACTAAAATCCCATCTGCTGATTTGCTAATGAGTCATCGTCAGTCAAGATCCAGAGCTTCACTCAGGTGTGGTGGCTCATATCTGTAATCCCTGGACTCGGGAGATTGACACAGGAGGACTTCCATGAGTTCAAGCCCAGCTTGTATCACATAGTAAATTCCAGGTCAACATGGGCCACAACTCTATCTCAAAACAATATATCTACATCTTCTTGGCCCCATAATAGCTTGTGATGATATTATACAGTTTTTATTATGATATTATACAGTATTTCAGTTCCTGCCTGTGAGAGTCTGAGGATATTATACACTGAATACCCAGTAGTCTTTGTTCGTTTCCACCTCATCTGTCTTCTTGTCTTTCATATACGTGTGTGTGTGTGTGTGTGTGTGTGAGAGAGAGAGAGAGAGAGAGAGAGAGAGAAAGAGAGAGAGAGAGAGAGAGGTGTCATGTATTCATGCACATGTGCATGGAGGTCTGGTTGATAGCATGTGTCTTCCTGGATGGATCTCCACTTTATCAGTTAAGGCAGGGTCTCTCAGTTGAACCCAGAGATCATGGATCAGCTAAACCAACTAGCCAGTGTGCCCCAGGGATTTCCCATCTCAATGTTCTGAATGCTGGGGTTATTCCACTTGCCAGGCTTTTTCACGGGTTGTGGGTATGTAAACCCACAGTTGCCAAGGCAATTGCTTTATCTACTGAGCATCTCTCCAGCTCAGGCTTATGCCTTTTTCTAAGACATCCTGCCAATGAAATTACTTCATTTTGACGCAAAGTTTCTTTTTACATGTTTCCGCAGTCTCAGCTTAATAAAATGTACAGTGTTTTTAAAAAGTTAGTGCATGCTTCTCTTTCTCCAGTCAGCAATGTCTTTGGAACGGGTCAAGTTTAAAGCAGCTATAGAGAACAGGTGGTGGGAGAACTCACAGCCTGCAGCTTTACAAGTAGATCATTCTTTTCTTGGACAAGGGAGAGTTGCTTTGTTTTCAGTTCCTCCCTCTGAGATTGCAAATTCTCCAAAGCCTTTTGTAGTTGTGCACATTCCTCCTTCAGTCCAGCTATCTCCTCTCCACCTCCCACAGCCTTAGCAAGAGGCTTGATCTTGAAGAAGAGCCTCATCCAGGACCAGTTCTTCACAGCCATAAAAGCTCTAATGTTCTCTTGAATTAAAGCAAGAGCATCCCTAAAATATGAGTGAAAAAAGGAGAAAGACATTAAGACATACTATTAAAAACATGAAAAAGAATGGCAATACAATTATAAATAAGACCATCACAAAAGAGTCATAAAGGGTTATAAAAACTACAATGAATATTTATTAACCAAAAATTTGATAGGCTAGAACTGTATTTATTACTAGACACATAATCAACAAAGTTAGGTATTTGGAGTATGCTACTAAACAGTAACACTGTAACTCCTGTATCTTCCTCTCTCTTTCCACGTGTGAGTAGCATCTTCTATATTTTCTACAGCAAGCTACTTATCATGTATTTACCTAGCTTCATGATCTGAGACAACAAAGCCTATTATGGACTGAAGCATCTGGAACTGTGTGCTAAAATAAATCTTTCTTTCTTTTTTTTTGAGACAGGGTTTCTCTGTAGCTTTGGAGCCTATCCTGGGACTAGCTCTTGTAGACCAGGCTGGTCTCAAACTCACAAAGATCTGCCTGTCTCTGCCACCCGAGTGCTGGGATTAAAGGTGTGCGCCACCACCGCCCGGCTAAATCTTTCCTCTTTAGAACTTAATTAGCCCAAGTATTTTGACATATGTCATACATATGGAAAATATGTGACACAGCCAGAAATGCAACATGAAGAGACTCTATTAAATTCTTAAAGAGGAAATAAAAATAATTATTCCAGGAAAAGTCAGTGAGATAAAGGAGCATTTAATAAGGTTAAGAAAAATCATTCTTTGGGGGGTTACGGATTTTTATTAGGCTTTGTTGCTATTTGTCCCTCCCATTTCTCCCCTCCACCCTGCCCGTGGATCCCCTGCCCATTTAACCCTCAACAGAGAAACTTCTTGCAGTGGACAAAATACCCACAACAGAGACCTACAATTCAACAATGTACATAAGGTAAGAGAGTACTCAGTTCTAAGTGCAATGTCTTTATCAAGCCCCTCCCCTTAAGCCTCAGGGATCTATACACAAGAGGAGGCTGAAATAATGTAAGAGCCAGAGTGGTGGATGACTCCAAGACAGCTTTTTCCATACACAACAGAACTGATATACATATGAACTTAGAGAGACCATGACAATGTGTAAAAGACCAGCCCAAGTTCAAACCAGTACTACTAACAAATCATAAATTAAGTTTTAAATTTAATTTAACTTTTTCACACATTTTGATCATATCATTGCTCCTTCCTCAACTCCTCCGAGAACAATCCCACTCAACTTCATACTTTTTCTCTCTCTCCTAAAAAGAAAATAATTCTTGATCTGAATGACAATTTCTTTTTTTTGTGGTTCTTTATTTTTATTGTTAAAAGAAAAATTTACATTTACTCTCCTTGTTCCCAGCCATTCCACTCCCCCACTCCCCCACCGCCCTCCCCCTGCTTCCTTAAGATGGGGCAGGATACCCTGCCCTATGGGAAGC